>NETT01000004.1:76618-95048 GCA_003449175.1 Ceratocystis smalleyi | reverse complement strand
GTGCACTACGTCAGTTGGGCCAGTTTGGCACCGGCTGCTGGTCGCAATTGGCACCCGGTAAATCTCTAGATTCTCACCGCATGTCACATGCCAACATTGTCACATGCTTTTGCGATAAAAAATAAACAAATTACAGGGAACAACAAGCAGCGGAAATAGGAGATGTGCTGATCTTGAGCTGATGGTTGTGGTCCTGCCCTCTTCTGGGCTTCTTCAGATGCTATATTTCTTTTCGTGTATTTCCTCTAGTTTTTCCTGGCTTTTTATCTTGTTTTACGCCTTTTTTAGCCCCTCCGCGTCATTCGTCCTAGCTCGTGATTTTCCTGCTCAGCCTCGTCCGCTTGCGTCTCCTGGCCTTCTCAGCCTCTTTCTTTTTCTATATCCCTCCCTATCTTCTTGTAGATAGACACGCAGATCAACAACCCACCCACTTGCAACTTCTGACTCAGCATAATGTCAGACAGCGGGCAATCACCCGAAGATGAGAAGCCACGGCTTACCGACGACCAGAAGAAGCAAAACCACATTGCCTCCGGTACGAAGCTTCGTCCATGTCCCATCTCTCCCTTCGCTAACACGCTGTAGAAAAAAAACGCCGCCAGGCCATTCGCGACGGCTTCGACAACCTGTGCTCTCTTGTCCCTGGGCTTGAGGGCCAAGGTCGCTCTGAGGGCTTGGTTCTCGGCCGAGCTGTTGACTTTATGAAGGAGCAAGTGGCTCGTCGGCGAGAGTTGATCGACCGCATCGAGCAGCAGGGCGGGGCCGTGGACCTATCATATGCCAAGTAAGTCTCTATATCTAGTCTCTTTGTCTGTTGTGCGCTGTGCTGACAAGTCTCCGCCGCGAAGAGCTATTGCTAATGCCGAACGTCGGCTGGTCCCGAGACAGGCCGCGAGAGATGACGAACCCAACTCCCGGCCAGTTCCAGGGTCCACATCACCGTAGATGGCCTTTCGAATTGTTGCTATTTTTACCTGTGCTTCTTCATATGGTCTTCTCTGTTCCTGGCGTTGTTTGGTTTATTAAAACAACAGGTTTTTTTCTTCGCGACAAGGGATGCTGTCCTTGTCTGTTTCATTTCGCTCTGTCCTCCCGTACTGCATTGCATCTATTATACATAATTCTACTGTACACATTTGTTCACCCCCCCCCCCTTTTTCTCTTCCTCTCACTGGAATGTCGCCGCCATTTCCTGCATCATGTGCAGCAGCTCCTCCGGTGTCATGCTGGCCTTCTTACGGGGCTGTCCATCTGCGCCAACCGGCAAACTACGTCCTGAGACGGTAACAAGGCCGTCACGCACCTCTTGCTTGCCAACTACAATGACCAGCCCATAACCTTTTTCGCGCGCCTGGCTAGCCTTGCGACCCACACTTTCAGTCCGCGTGTCGATCTCGACACTGAGACCGGTAGGCTGGCGGAAGGCGGCTCGCGGAGAGGCAGAAACCTCCCTGGTCTCGCCTCTCTCGCCATGTGCAAGCGCCTGGCGCGCCTGCTCGTCATGGCCCTCCAGAAGGTCGTGTACCTTCTGCGCATACGCCAGAATCTCGGGCGTGTCGTTGACAGTGACAATCACGGCCTGCTGGGGGTTCAGCCAGAACGGCCACGTACCGCCAGTCTTCTCTATCAAAAGTGCCATCAGCCGCTCAACGGAGCCCAGCACAGCGCGATGCACCATAACTGGCGCTACGGGGCCATACGACGCGAGTAGCTGTGCGTCATCGGTTGTCTCCCCACGCGCCTCAAGCTCAGGTGCTGGTGCCTGATACTCAAGACCGAACCGTTTAGGTAACTGGAAATCCAGCTGGATGGTGGCAGTCTGGTGCTCCTTTCCATCCGAATCTTGCAGGATAATGTCGATCTTCGGGCCGTAAAAGGCTCCGTCGCCGTCGTTCACAGTCCATGGTAGGCCCGAGGCGTCCAGAGCACGACTTAGCGCAGCCTCAGCACGGCTCCATTCATCGGCCTCGCCTATGAACTTTTCTGGTCGCGTACTTAGTGCTAGCCGGTACCCAACGCCTAGCCGTAGCACGCCATACACTACACGCACCATCTCCAGCGTGCGGCCAATCTCAGCCTCAACCTGAGCTGGGCGGCAGAAAATGTGGCCGTCGTCTTGGTGAAATCGCCGCACACGTGTCAGCCCGCTGAGAGCACCCGAGATCTCGTTGCGATGTAGTGGGCTGAAGTCGGCGAAGCGTATGGGCAGGTCGCGGTAGCTGCGTGCCTGCGATGCGAATAGGAGACAATGTCCAGGGCAGTTCATCGGCTTGAGCCCAAAATCGTCAGTATCAACCTCCGCATTGGCCGTGTCATGATCGTGACTGCATCCAGAGCCATGAACGTTGATAGGAGTTGGAATAGTAGCCGCGGCGACAGACCCTGGATGTTGTTGGCCGTGGTGCGAACGGCCAGTTACAGCGTACATGTCATCTGCATAGTTTTCCCAGTGGCCGGACTTCTCCCACAACGCGCGTTTATATATAGTCGGCGTAATAACCTCCTGGAAGCCATAGTATATATACTGCTTGCGCAGGAACTCGATCAGGCGGTTGAAGATAGTAGTCCCGTTGGGCAGGAACAGCGGCGAGCCTGGACTGTATGGCGATGTGGTGAAAAGACCCTGCTGCACCCCGAGAACGCGATGATCTGGCGCATCAGTTGACGGGTTCGAGTGTGCAGTAGACGGGGTGGATTTATTTGAGGAGAGGCGTATGTACATCCCCAGTGGACGGGCATTGTGTCTCGGACAAGGAAAGCCCCGTTGTAGCGGCCATATCGATCGGAACTGCACCATGGCGGGCGGGAACAGGGATAGAGGCCGGGGCCGAGGTGGAAAACGGGACAGTGTTGGTGTGGTCAGAATGACCGGGTCAAGCTTTTTTCCCG
The DNA here is from genome assembly GCA_003449175.1 of Ceratocystis smalleyi. Lineage (NCBI taxonomy): Eukaryota > Fungi > Ascomycota > Sordariomycetes > Microascales > Ceratocystidaceae > Ceratocystis > Ceratocystis smalleyi. Next base: position 92,159 of record NETT01000004.1, on the reverse strand, counting down.
AAATGACAAGGCTGAAAAGACAGCGGTCGCAGCAGTGGTAGTATTATAGTACGTAGTTATAGTGGGCATAGTACAGCTGCGACAGAATTACAGTGGATATAGAAGGTATTTTAGTGGGCTGCGAGAGCCTAGCCCACTAAGCTCAACAAAAACAGCTCAGATTTAGGCGGGACCTGTTGTCATATTGAAGCAATCAGTACCGCTCACAGGTGCTCATTACAGGCTCCCCCCCCCCTCACAGCGCCTTCACCTTTCCCACCCCTCCCGACCCAACCACCACCCACAATCTAATGGCCAGCATCCCGAAAGTGACCACATTTGCCGCCACTTCCTTCACCGACCACTCGTCCAGCCGTGCCCATCTCTCCAGGCCACCGACGCCCTGTAGCGTCGCGTGCACAAAGACCGCATCACCCGGCAACATGGCCGCACACACAGCACGCCATAGTCGTGCATCATCAACAACCCGAAGCACAACCCCACCTAGCGCTGCATGGAGCAGCCAGCCAGCTGCAATGCTGGAGAAGAGATATGCGCTATTGGCGGGTGCTTCCGGAACGGTGCCGTCCGGTGTCCGGGTTAGAACTTGGATAAGGGCCGGTGCATCCCAGAGGGCAAGGTAGGCTCCGTTCAGAGCAGTAAGAGGCTCAAAAATAGTGAGAGCCAAACGTACAAAAGCCGGGAAGGCAGAAGTAGCAGTGACAGGAGTAGAAGACATTGTATTTTATGTTTCGTGTGTGTGTGTGTGGGTGCGGCTTTGAGCAGACACCAACAAAGAACCCAATATTTGCAAGATTCAAACTATATAAAACCAGACTGTCTTGTCTGTAAATCACCCATCCAACCCATCCAACCCATCCAACCCCTCCTGCACAGACCACAGCCGCTCGCTGACGTCATCTTCTGACCCGGCCTCGCTTTCTTCCCAGCTCGCTCGTAGATTCATTCCAAATTTGTCTATCGAATAACATATACACATACACTCGTAATAAGCCCACGTCTTATTCTGCCCTTCTCTACATCGCTACCGCTATGTGAGAGTCAGCCTCCGACATCCGCCCGGCCGTGCCGCCATGCTCCAACACCTGCTGCAGCTTCTCATTGTCTGCACTCCGGATCCGTCCACGCGCCATATTCAGTCTCTCGATCCCCCTTTCAATCGTGTCTATATGCACCTGTAGAGGAATCTTGGCTCCACCCATCGTCTGCTGTGCTAGCTCGGGGGCTGCCACCCGGTCACGCAGAGTCTCAAGGCTGGCCTGCATGCTCTCAAGCTCGACAATCAGCTCCAAGACCTGGGCAACAGCCTGCGAGCGCTGGGTATCGACGCGGCGCAAGAGCGCAAGCTGTTCGTCAAAGCCGTGCAGTGCCTTGTTGTTAGCTCCAATCAACGTGCGCAGAGACCATTTAACAGCATCACGCTGCGACGCCACAGCGCGTTCTTCGCGCGATGCGACAGCATAGATAAGCAGCAAATGGTCCTCGGCTGACGTGAGTAGACCCAGCACATACTGCGCTTCGACTATCAGCCGGGCAATGTGGTCCGATACATAGGCCGTGTGCTCAATGTACTTTTCTAGGAGCACCGCCTCCGAGAAGCGGTGTGTGGGCACTCCGCCGACGACTATTTCAATCGGCATCATGAGAGCCTTTACTACACCATTGCGTGCTGGTCCGCCATCTACGCCACCATCAAAACCATGGCTGCCCTCCACTGACCTAGCAGAGTCCAAGAAACGCAGAGTCCAGCGGTTAATGCTGATGACAGCATCAACAGCCGTGCCTACATGCGTGTTGAATAGCTGCAAGTGGCGGGCTGTCTTGCGGGCCATGTCAATATATCCGTCAAAGTGCGTGACAATCTCGTCCCGGGCCGGCAAATCACTATAATGCACAAGGGCACGCAAGTCACGCACAGCCATTTCTGATTGCTTCATCTCTAACGGCAACGAAACACCACTCGAGCTTTTTTCCAACACATGTTCAAACTTGCCCTGAACCGACATCAGGCTCTCAAACTCAACCTGCGCCAGGATGCCGTTTTTATCAATCAACGGGCTAGAACACACATCCAATGAGCTGATACCAGGGACTCGACAAAACGGCGATAGTGTAGACACGAGGCTATCAGTGAGTATGCTTTGTAGGAACAGCAAGCCACTAGTGAACAGATACACAGCCAGTAGTGCAGCAAGCGGCTTCTGGACAAATCGCAGGGCGTGTCCAACGAGACCCAGCGTCCAAGCCAGCGTGTCCAAGACAAATCCCGGCAGCACATCCTGCAGTACCGCTTTGGTTGCTTGCGTGTTTTGTGATCGTCTCCGGGGTGGCGACGACGCATGGGTGCAATCCTCGTCGCAGTCGTGGTTATGGTCTAGCTCGGCGTTCTCGTAGTCAGGCATGGCGCATTGGTGCCGCTGCTGTTGTTTCTGGCGATGGCGGATCTGGCTCTCTCGTAGCCCATCGTCCCCTCGTCTTTGTGTCGTGAGCTGGTCGTCATACCCCCGAGTGACCTCATCCGCCCTCAGGAGCCGGCGACGGCCAGGGGTCAGGGTAGGCTCCATAGGTTCTCTTAGGTCTCGAAAAGCACGCTCGTCCTCGGTAAACTCGACTGTGCGCTGCGACATGTCTAAGCCCTCATTGGATGCTGGGAAACTGGCCGACGATCGGAATGATGGCGTCCCACCACCGAGCTTGTGCGGACTTGTAGTCTCAGGTAAAAAATGGGCATCGAAGCTATCGAAATCTCCGTCGACTAGTCGCCATGACTCCGCCATTGTGGTCGGCGTCACTGGGCCGTACATGCTGGGACCACGATTTTTGGATTTGGGTGTCTGTGGTGGTGCGCCCATGGTGCTGGCCATATTCGGAGCCGGCGAGCGAGGGCTAGTAGGCATTGCCGTCGACATTACAGCAGTGCAAAGACACGAGATGTCAAGACCAAGAAAGGGAAGTGAGGTTGAGGCTATTGTTGTGGCGACTGGTCGGGAAAAAAAATGATTGTTGACATTAAAACAGACCAAAACAGAAAAGTCCAGAAGTGAGAGACAAGGGGAGAAAAATATGATGAAAGGAAAAGGAAAAACAAGAAAGGGAGGGACGCGGTTCAAAAGTAAATATAAATAGCCTCAAACAAACAGGCGAGAAAGCGGGAAGGCGCGCGTGTTGATTGGAAGCAAGCTAAGCAACTAACACTGCTTATCAAAGACTCGGCTTCCAGAAGAAGGGGTTGTGGCTCTGTCGAGGATAAGGGTTCAGCACTTGAAAGGCAGCTAGCTGTAGCTGTCCCTTTGGTATGCAGTTTTTATTATTTTCCTCTCTTTCCTCAACCTGAGATTATCACAGGTGATGTGATAGCCAAGAGAGCAAAAAGGGGTAGAAATTGTGAAGAAAACATGCAAGCCCTGGGAGACGACAAAGAAAGAAATGCGAGACCCAGAAGCGAGATAATTAAGTTATGGCTGAACTTGGCTATGCATCCTCTTTTTCTCTTCCCATCTATTCTGTGCCATCACATCACTTGTTAGGCTCCGGGAAGCCTATGCGCTGGCCTTTTGTTTGGCCCATAACAAGAAAAAAGCACAAACCATAAAAAGGACATGTGCGTTGTCAATCATTTGCAAAAGCCAAGGCTGTGTACCCAAGCACCGAGCTTTGTGGGAACCCTCCCAGAGACGAGCATTCCCAGAGACCCAATGGGAAATGGCTGGAGGCGCAGAAGTGGAGATGCAGCCGAGCTTTGAGTTTAGAAGGCCCAACGGTTAGGTTCGCACCGGTTTTTCTTGCTTCATTTCCACTTTGGCAAAGCTATCACGGGACTCTACTTGAAGCTTGAGCTCAGCTTCGAGCAACTAACTAAGGAACAATGAGCACAGAACAAAGGCCCAGCCCCGCTCCCGCCCCATTGACTAGAGAAACAAGTAGTTCTCAGCGTATTACCGTCCACGCTAGTCTCTAGATCCATCCCTTTATGTAGTCCTAGTACTCGTGACCCTAACGTCGTGGTCTAGGGTTATGCAGTGCTCTGCCCCTGCCCCTAGCAAATAACCACAATCGAATCGTGCTAGTACTCTTCTGAGCCAGAAACATAAGCCTATGGTAGAAAACAGACGTTCTTTGGTTGCTATAGAATATAACAGCCATTTCAATATATGCATGCTTGCGCATCTCGATAAATAGAACTGAGTCATACTCGATACAGGTAGTATGGGAAAGAGAAACAAACCGCCAAATGCATCCGGTGCCCTGTCCCATTCCTATCCCTGTTCATATTCTGTCTTGTCGTGCTGTGCTTTCTTCCCAAATATCTCAGCCCTAAATCCCTAAACCTAATGAACGCTAAATGAGAACTCCGCTTCCCAGGTCCTAAACGCCGTAACATGAAATTTGCAATGTACAAACAAAGATACTCGAGTTTCTAAACGCCGTTACACCAAGAAAAATCAGGAAAAAAAAGAAAGAAAAATAGAGGCAGGCAGGGGCGGAAAAAGAGACGCCGGCGTATCTGAGATGAACATGACGGGTGACAGGCGTTTCGTCTCAACAAGCGCCTTCCCCTTGTTACCTTAACGTAGGAAACATCTTAGTCGCTGTCCGGCGCCCTATAATGAATGAATCAAGAGCAATATTGTTAGTAATCCCAGGTTCTAAAATCACAAGTTGGTCGGTACGGATTGATGTAGCCCAGAAGGAAAGGTTTGGGCTATCTGGGGCCACATACATAAGCGCCGTTGCCCTTCTGGCCCATTCTCCTGCTCCCTTAGAATTTGCGCGTACTGTCGAACTCGCTGTCGCCTAATCGTGCCAGGGCTCTTGTGGCCATCTCCTATAGGAGAGACCGCTGCTACTGCTGAGGACGCTATAGAGCTAAGACGAGGTGGAAGGACTACTGCAGGTCCTTTTTTGAGTTTCCAGCTGCGTTTTGCCTTGGTAACTCTAGCCGCTGCTTGGGGTATTGATGCTTGTGCGAGCCGTGGGGATGGGGCCAGGGCTTGTGTATTTGTGTCGTTAGTTGTGTTTGAAAATGCCGTTTTAGGAGTCGTTAATATCGTCGCTGTTTTTTGAAGAGATGACGTTGGTGGTGATAAAGGTCCAGCTCTAGAATCTGATGCGAACGAAATGGTGGTATGTGTTTTGAATGAACGGAGTTTCTCTGGTGTTTTAGCAAAATCTCTACGCTTCACCATTTCCAAGGCCGGTGACAAAGTCGCGGAAACAGTCGAGCCGCAGTTAAGTGTAGTTGCAGTCGAGAATTTGTCGTTGTTTGTGGAGCAGCTTAGTCTGCGCGTCGGTCGCGCCTTGGTTGGCATTGAATATAATGTCGTGTTCGAAACATCAGCGTTGGATGATTTGAACACGCCCTGTTCTTTGGATGCAATGTGCGTATCTCTTAACTCTAGAGAGGAATTCTCCGTCCGCGAAGAGACAGAATGATTCCGAGTCTTCCTATTGTACGACAAGGACTCGGATTCGACGACTACTTCCTCCTCGTCAAGCACCACATGCCCGCGCAGTCGATAAATCGGGCGTTCTCTGTGAACTATGTCATTGGTGATTGGGGGACAATAGCCTTTGGGAAGCATCGGCTGGCGACATAGAGGGCATAGACAGCTTATGTGGCTCAAGAACTCTTCAATGCATTCGGCGTGGAATATATGGAAACAGGGGAGCTGTCGAATAACTGAGACACGATCCTCGAAAGCAACAGAGCAAATTTCGCATTGCGGCTGATCGTTTGTGCCAACGACGGCATATTCTGACACGCTAGTCTCGGGCTTCACCGTGCTAGCCTCTCCAATGCTATTAGATGATGAGGAAGCGCATTCAAGCCCTGCCTTACCATGATAGATGGTCGATGGTGGATAGGAGGCGATGGTAGACGAACGCGACTGTGGGGATGCTGACTGGGATTTTGTACCAGGGGCCTGACAGTATGTAAACAAGGGAAATGCCTTTTTAATGTGATCAATTGGCACTCGGACTCGAGCTATGCCCATGGCTTCAAGGTCAACCTGTCCTGATTTGATTCGTCGCTCGAGCTGTTTTCGCCGGCTTTGTTGGATAACGTGCATAATGGCTGAAACGCCCGCGACAACTAACATCAACGATGCAATGACAATTACTAAGTAGACCCAGAGAGGCAGCGAATGACGGTGGTCATTGACATGCAGTTGTGCCCAGATACGCACATAGTCGTGCTGACTAGCATTAAAGATAGCAGTGATATTGTCACTGTTAGGGACAGTATCGAGAGTTCCTGAGTATTGGGACAGGGCGGCAACCATGTCATTGCCATATTGGCCCGGGATGGCATAGATGGGAAACCGGTATTTATTCGGCCATCCCTCCTCGCCGCCTTCCATGGCCCATAGAGAAGTACCCTCAGATTCGGAGGGCTCAAAGAGAATATCGTTGAAAGGCCGGTAAAAGATGAAGCTTTGAATAGGGTCGAATCGGGCAGCGTCAAGATAGGCGCGAGTGCAGGTGTCATTGTACCATGGTGCAATGGCGATGAGTTTGTAATTTGTAGGGGGAAGATCCGACTTTTTAGTGACGTTTCTGGGCAGCAAAACGGGGTCCTCGAATTGTGATTGGTAACATGGGTGGTCCAAGTCGATTTCAGGGACGTAAAGAAGACCCTGGAGAGTGCCGTGGGTGGTAGCGGCATTACTCGTGGATAGAGTAGTTAGGTTTGTGCTGTATGAAGACTGGTATGCTATGTCGCTCTGGAGCCCGGTATTAGCACACACGAACGGTAGTACCTGGAGGCGATAGTGGTCAAAGACTCACTGAAGAGGCTGTGAGGTTTCGTATAACAGTTGGTGAGGTATAACCGGCTCTGGACCAGGCGGGATTACTGAACAAGAGCCTAGAAGAATATCAGCACAAAAAGAACCATAAAAATGATAGGCGCCTCGAGAAAGAAAATAGGGCAAATGAGCGAGGCATTCCGTGTCATGCTGAGCTGTATAGCGATATGGACTGAAGTTGTAAAATGCCAAGGAAATAAGGCCAGGGCGCGAAAGCCAAGCAAAGCCAAGACCAAGCTAAACATGTGTTTTGTTTAAACTTACACTGCATTCTGCAATTGGGCGAGTGCTATATTGTTCAAAAGAGATGGTTGAGTCGAGTGAGTTAGCAATAGAAACACCAGAGACAGAGACAAGCACGTTCCAGTAGTTTGCCAAATACCTACACATAGTTGTGGAATTGCGCACTCACACATATTTATCGCACTATTGATGGCATTGAAAGGGATGCATCCTGAAAAAAATACTTGGCTAGGGCGAGGTAGAGTGCAGACCAGAAGACAAGGACTAATGTATAGATCCGAGAAGATGGGAAATATCAAGAAAAGAGAAATATCTTGCGTGCAAGAAGATAGAAAGAAGCTGAGTCTATCTTTATTCGGAGGGAGAAGGGAAGAAAAGAAGAAGAGAAGAAACACAGGTATCCCTCCAAGGGGCCCTAGATAGGAGGGGCTAAGGAGAGGAGAACAGACAATGTCAGTAACTTTTTTTTTTGGCTGTTTCTGGTCAGATAGGAAGAAATCAGTTATTCTGTACACTTGTTGGCAAAAGCAGAGAGAAGCACAGCAGAGCAGAAACTGATTGGAAGTACCAGGCCAGGCCAGGCCAGACAGATCAGCCCCGAGTTAAGCTGAAAGCGTACGGGTGTTAGAGCTTCCATGGCTTTCATGTTCCTAATTTCGGTTTGTTTCTGATGCAGGCTCCCAGCCAGGCCTTCTGTTTTACTGTTTGGGCTAGGAAGGACAAAGCAAGCCCCAGGGTCTTGTTTGTTCGTCATCCTTCCTACGGCGTAGGTTTGGCGATCCCATCTCCAGCGAGCATTCGCCATGTTCTTGCTCTGCCTTGTAGCTTTGATCCCTGAAGCCAAGTCCAAATTGGCTTTGTCGTGCGTTGTTTGTGCGCGTGCGTGCGTGCGTGCGTGGGTACATGAGTATATGTGTGCGTCAAATAAGAGACGACAACGAGGAGGAAATTAAAGTAGATGGGGAACGACTGAATCGGCAAATCGATCACGATCAGTCAAATGGAAAATGGGAGGGAATAGGAGGCCCTGCCTGGTCTTGTATGTGTCGATACCGCAGCAAGTTTTTCACCAGAAACGGATATCACGGTAGCTTTTTTATTGCACACAAGATACGTTGCTATGGGCGGCCTTTTTCTAGCTATTGGAGACCTATAACGAATTTCAGGTAACTGCATCTTGAAATTTAAGAAAAACAGGAACAAGTCACCTATTTCTTTGCTTCTCTATTTCCTCTTTCCTGTTCTGATGTCAGCCCCTTGGCTCGTTCTCTTTCCTATTCTGGCCCATGACCGTCAAGTGACATTGCAAAGTGCACTCCTCCGGCCTGCTCTTTTGATCTTGATGAAACACGATATGAATTAAAGAGACGAAAAAGAGAGCAAAAGAAAGCAAAAGAATCGGCGAATGAAGTGCCTTCACCGTGGAGTCCAGTCCCAAATAATGAGCCCATGAAAGAGAGTGAGACAAGCTAAATAGGCGCTCTCCCTTCTTTCCTCTCCTGACTCTTGTTGCCCTGATTTATTATACCTGACTTCTCTGTCATGTGCTACCCAATTCAGCAATCTAACTCCCTCTGGACTCTCGACTCTAGATAATTAATCGGCCGATTGATCTAAGGAATTGGCGGGGAAAGGACATGTATACATACAGTAGCTTGCAAAACGCTGGCGTCTGGGTTACATTATGCGGGCGTTTAATATATTCAAATCAAATGCAGCCGTCTAATGTTATAGCCATCTTCAGCCAGGATTCCAGCCAGCAATGCAGCTGGAGCTGTAAATACATGATTTTTCTTCAGTTCCTGTAGCCCCATGGTTCTGGCAGCTAGTCCCGGTAGCATTTTTCTCGCAGCCATGTCCAGCTCTTCCTAACTCCGTGATTGAACCCATTACCCAACCCAGCCACGTCAAAAAGATCAAGACGTCTTGTCTTGTCTCTTCTCTCCCTTTCAACGGACAATCTCAGGCTTTCTGTCTTCCAGGAATCTCGATACTACACCGTACATCAGTCAAATATATGAGTAACTTGCATCGGTAACAATATCACGCATCCTCATATCTCCCTCCTTCACTGTGCCCAGTCGCACCCCGGTTCTCTATCCTATCAGGCGAGAAACGACAAAAAGCTTGTTTTGCGAATGCCAAGAAGCCTCATAAACCTTGTTTTCTGTTCTTCGTTCTTCTAGCCTTCCCCGTTTCCAGGTGGCTAGACGACTAAGTGGGTACGGCACATGTGTATATATCAAGATGAAACTAGGCTCCTAGTAGGGTCTACGCATCAACTTGATTAACCTACAGATCCAGCCACCATCCCAGCAATATTTTGATTGAATTCACTTCGTATTAATGTTTGCTCCAGCTAGGTGAAACGATTCATTATTCTTAGCTCCAGATTTCCATCAGATCAAAAACACATATTTCATTAATTTGATCACTGGCCGCTTCACCCCTTCTCGTCATAAAGTAAGCCCATCCTCAATGTAAACTACGTAATACAACAAAGCAGGTAGGCCCGTAAGATATAAAAAAGATGAAACTAAAGGCCGCGTAAGCTAGTCGCTAGTCGGTGACGTGATGATGACATGCAAAGACCACGACAACAACCAAGACAACAGCAACAGCAACAGCAATGATCCTATTTCCTTCATATATATATTTTTTTCCCTTTGCATCTTGTTAGACTCGAAGGATCCTGCTCCCTGCCAAGGAAAGATGACAATTCAGAAGGAGAAGCAGCAGCAACTCTACCATCTACGCTCTTCCTCGTGATGGCGGCGACGACTGCCACCATACTCGTCCGAGCCAGCACCATAGTCGCCACCGTAACCACTGCCATAGTCACCTCTACCATGGCCACCGCCATGTCCACCACCGTAACCACTAGGGCTAGGACTACCGCGGCGGCTACCCCTTCGGCTGCTACTGCCTTTGTTGTGGTGACGGCGACGATCATCATCGTCATCATTGCCATTACTGCGGCGTCTGTGGCTTTGGTCTTCATTGCTATCGCGGCTGCCATAATACCCGGCGGCAGCTCCACCACCATAGCGACCCGAGTTAGAGCCGTTGTCGCTGCCCTTGCTTCGGCGGCGGCCATGGCTACCTCGCCTATTTTCGTCATCATCGCTGTCATTTTTGCGGCGGCCATGGTGGCTACTGTAGCTATTCTCCTGGTACTCGTTGGAGCGATTGTAGCTAGGCTCTTGGCTGTCGTTGCCTCTGCTGTTGTACCCCGAATTCTCGCGACGGCTTTCGCTTTCACCGCCACCGTAGTAATCCGAGGCGGCACCACCGCCATAGCGGCCTGAACCCGAGTTGCTGCTGTAGTTGTTTCTTCCATAAGAGTTGCCATCTTCATCATCGTTGCGACGACTGTAGCTGCTCTCTTGGTTGTCGTGACGCCGGCTATAGCTATTGTTATCATTATCGCCATCGTGACGGCTCTGGTTCTGGTAACTATTATAACTAGACTGGTTGTGTGATGAACCGTAGTTAGCTTGGCTCTGGGTCCCGTAACTGGACTCGTAGTTGTTGGACTGACGGCTGTCCTGGTCATTGTTGCCAGCCTTGTTAAGGATGCCACCGATCAGGCCACCGAGGAAGCCACCACCAGAGCTAGAGCTTTCTTCCTTGCGCTTATACGGCTGGATGTTAACCCCCGAATTCTGAGCAACGAAACCGCTGATAGCTCCAGTAGCACCCTCCAGAATAGCATTGGCAGCAGCGCCGGCAATGCGATCCTCCATGGTTTGAGGAGCGCCGCCACTGAACTGCTTGTGCATGTGTAAACTACCGCTGCAGCCATGGCCATGGCCTGTATCAAAGACTCCGGTCTTGTGATTGTTGCCTTGCTTGACGCCGCTACGAGACAGGCACTGGCGGTAATGATCCTGACCCTGTTCGCCGAGGCCAGACCACCAGTTTTCAATAACTTCATAGATAACCCTGCGGCCCTCTCTAGCAGACCGGTCACCCATGTTGCGCTGAGCAGGGTGGGCCATGATACCAAAGATGCAGCCATCAATAACCTCGCTAGGGTCCTCGTCGGAATCCATGATGTCCATGATCTGAGGGACAACCCACTTGACCATAGAAAAAGCTGCCCGACCGGCAGGCTCGTTTAAAAGCTAGGTAATATACATGTGTTAGGCGCGTTTCCAGGGTAGGCTGAAAAAAAAAAAGAATCCATATGCAGCTGATAAAGGAAAGAAATGTGCTCTCCGTTCTTTGCTAGATAAACTTACGTTGGAAAAGTGATCCTTAGAGAGCATAGAGTGAGTGGGATTAGAGGATTCGTCATCATGGAAGACAATATGCTGAGCAGCCTCACTGCTTGAAATAATTTCATCAGAGCCGGTCTTCATCTCTGAGCGAAGCTGCTGCACAATAGGAACAATGGTAGGAGCAATAATGCTAAATACCCAGATGGACAGCTGCTCCTCCAGCTGTTCGATAATTTTGGGAAGAATAGGGATCTTTTCAAATGCAGTGGAAATGCTCTTGAGGATGCTGTCATGGAATTCAATAGCAGGCATAATGCTCTGGAAGACCTGGCCAATATAAACAGCGAATTCTTCAGGATCCCGAGGGCTCACCGAAGACGCCTCCATCTGGGTAGCAGTAGCATTGGCCTGGATATTGTCAATTTCATCACTCTTGTGAGTTCCGCCGAAAACACCATCAGGGATTTTGTCAAGAAGTTCGCGAAGAAGGCTAGTATCTTTGTTCTTGGAATCTTGCAGAGTACCCTCCAGCTCCTCTAGTTCGTTTTGGGCCAACTTGTCGGAGACTGGGTTAAGAAAGTAAAGAATGCAAGTCAGCAATTTGTTTACCTAAGACAAGATATGGGCAAGCAAAAAGAAAAGGCATCAATAGCCACAAGCAAAAATGCTATGTGTTACGCAAGGATTGTTGTGTTACATACCTTCACCAGTAACGGAATGCAAGAAATCGACACCGCCAAAGGTACCCGTCACAATCGGGTAGACCTCATCATCAACACCTTCAATGTTAAGCTTAGTGTTCCGCCCAACGTGAGGGAAAACATCACGCTCGCCCATTTCAATTAGGGCCAGCTCGATGTAATTACTATGGGCGAAGTAGTCTAGAAGATGAACACACACGTCAGCTCTTGTTAGACTTTAGACTTAGACTTGACCTTAGGCGCAGGCTTGGGCCCGTGCGGGGTTGGGTGAAAATGCGAGACAGGACAACTCACCCTCCAGACAGTGCAGAGCAGTACCGAGCAGACGGAGAGACTCATACTTGTCGGCCTTGTTGTGGCTGTCCCGGTAAGCTCTACCGTGCTCAATGCATTTGTTCAGCAGGTTGCGGCAGTGGCCAGAGGCAGTGGTAATGCCAATCTGATCGTTAGCAATGTAGTTCTTGAGGCCAGTCTGGGGGTCAACAGCAAGCTCGACCTCCTCGTCGACGGGACCTCTCAGGCGACGATCGTATTGACGGGCGTCGAGATTGTCAGCATAGTCCTTCGGGTTGTCGATGTGCTCCTCGGGGCGGTAGCAGCCCAAACGATCAGATGTGACCTCAAACTCGCCGGAGCCATATCCAAAGGTTAGGAAGCCAAGGATGGAAAGAAGAAGGCGGATAGCCTCGGATGAGACGTTCTTGACAGTGCCGATGTCAACAGCCTGTGAATAGTCACGAAGCCAATTTCCGAAGTAAACGCGAGAAATTTGGAGCTTGTTGAACTTTTTGCCGTTGAGGGCCTTGGCCATAGACAAGACGGCGAGGGCGTCTTCGATGTCACCGTGGCGCCCTAAAGAGACGAGTTGTTAGAAAACAGGATTTCAGGGGGGGGGAGATGGAGAGGAGCAATAGCGGTGCAGCCAAGATTCTAATGGAGTTTTGTAACGGAGTTTCTCCTCCCAACGCCAGCTACGTACAGTTCTGGCCCTCAATCTTGGAGGTGGCGCCAATGTTTCCAGCTCCAAAGGCAGCGGCACGACCAGTCATGAAGACAAGCACAACCATTGCCACCAGGAGGTGGAAGGGCTTGAAGGTAAGCATTGTAAGATCTTATGTGATAGTGGTGGTGGTGGTAGTATAGGAAAGTTGAGAGGGGTGATTGTTTGGTAGGAAAGAAGGGGAAGAAGGAAAGAAAAGAGACAAAGAAGAGATGGCGGGGCTTGGAATTATTAAAAAGAAGAAAGAGCCCCTCAGAGCCAAACAAGAAGAGAAACACAAATAGGGGACTATATGGGCACTAGATAGAAACTAGACAGCCAGAAGGCCTATGGAAGAGAACGAGGGATGGGCTGGCTGGTTGAAGCTTTATGGGAAGTCAGCTGTACAAGGTACAAGTGTTAATGGGAGTATTCCTTCCGTTTTGGCTAGCGAGCTTCAGCGTTTTTGAGGACGTTGAGGCCGCCAAAGTGAGAAGAATTCTACGTAATTCTACAGTATGCTGGTGTATACAGTACATGGCATTGCAATTACAATTGCGTACAGTTAAATTGGGAACAAAAACTGGAAAGAGCGAGCTATGGGTGGCATAAAATGGTTGTGGGTGGGCAGCTTTTAGACAACAATAGGCAGGTGGCCTGGCAGACAGGATGGAGACAACTGAGTTGCACCGTTAATAAGCTAGTTGCCCAAACAAACTACTCGATGCGAATACGCGGTTCTATGTCTGCATGCCAGCAACAACTAACTACCAGAGGAGCTTGGGGGAGCTTTGATGAAAGCCTTCCCCTCCTTATCCCTCCTCTTTTTCTCTTTCTCCTGTCCCCCTCTCCCGCTTGCCCCGCCTTTTGTTTCTTTGTTCCTTTCCCTGAGCTGTGTTTCTGGTTAGGCTCCAACTATAGCGACCTCAACCACGTAAAAGAAAGGCCCCTCTTATTTCTTCTTGTCTTCTTCCCCACTTGCCGAATCGCACAAGAACTGCTGAAAAAAGAGGGGCAGGGAGGAGGGGTAAAAGAGAATCTCCCAGAAGAAAAGTAGCCTACGATACAATAAAAAGACCAGAGGCACATAGCAGGCCACAGTTGGCCCTAGGTCTTTAGCCACGAAGAATACTGGTAGTTGGTTGTAAAGTCCTGGATGTTGTAGATTCAACAATCAAAATAAAAGGCGAGGGAAAAACGCGCCTGACCGTGTTACTCGTGTTTCATCAGAGAAAAAAAGATATGTGATTAGCGTTGCAGGCCGCCCCTGCTGTTTTGTGTTTGTTAGGGTTGTCGAAAGAGGTTCTATAAAGGGTTAGATTACTCATTTTTAGAGTTGTATTCCAGGCCCAAACACCGACTTTGGTTGGCTGACCTAGCGTAGGTGCGCCCTGACTAGAAGAACCAGAAAACCCCAAGTTCCAGCGACTTGGGGCTACGTTAACGGGCTCTGCTTGGCCAGAAATTGAAAGGGCCAAGGCCACAAATAGTGCTACACTGACATGGGTGCTGTAGACTCCATCTGCTTTTCCAACAAGGCGCCCTCTTGTCGCATCTAGGTAGTGGCATAACAGGAGGAAGGGCTTCAACCACGGCCAGCTTCACAAACATCCACCCTTAGCAGCTTCAGAAGGGGGGCTGCTCGAGTTAATGCTACTAAGCTAAGCTGCAAGAATGGCAAAAACAGCAACAGAGGACTATTGATGATGCTGGAACCGAGAAGGCCAAGACACTTGAGCTAGGCAGAGCCAGGCCGTCCAGTTTATTGATAGTGAGGCACACAGGATATACCATAGTATTTCTCTGATAGCTGCGCAATCGCAGTTTTCTTCTAGGCTTTTCAGGATATTTTATTATTCTTTTTTATTCTCTTTTGTCCGGTTGTACCCGACGGTGATTTGCTACAGCAGCAGCAGCAGCATCGCACAGAAACAAGACAGCCAGCAGCGCCTCAGCTAGGTGAAATAGGTAAATAAGCCAAGTTGGTTTACCAGGTGGCCTGACTGGCCTGCCAAGCCCAAAAAAAAGAAAACACAGTACCAATAAGCCTGCCCAGGCGATGGCGCGGACTGTACGCGACAGAACAACAAAACGCCCAAGGCAAAGTTTTTAGTGGCTTCCAATAGCTGAAAAGGTACATAGATAGTGGTTAGATGCTGCCAAAAGTAATAATACACTAGATATTGAGCCGGGCAGGGGCAATCTGAAAGTTTTGTGCCGGACAGTGGACTGTCAGTGCACTCCATTAGCGGAGTCAAGACTGTTGAGTGTAATGCACTTTTGGCCTTCAATGCCTGAGCAGAAAGTAGCAGGGCTGTCTAGTGGTACATTGGACAAGTCTTGGAAGCCCCCTGCTAGCACAGTGTGGACCTTTTTTTCTTTCTCTGAGAGGTGAAAAATTTGCAGCAGTGCACAACCCCCCTGTAACCCAAGAAGCGTGTTGTGGCCCCAGACGACCCGGCTTTGATAGGCAAAAATAAGGGCCAGCCTGAAGGGGAGAGCCCTACAAAATGGGCGTCTCACCTGCTACATACCGCTGGAAACAGCTCCAGTGAATGGGCCAATGGGGGGGCTCTAATTTTTTTC
>NETT01000004.1:44455-76593 GCA_003449175.1 Ceratocystis smalleyi | reverse complement strand
GGGAGGGGGCCACCACGCACAGCAACCCGTAGAGCAGCCCCAAAAAAACGCGCTGGGGCAACGCACGGTAAAATGGAGGAGGACAGTGAAAGACCCCCCCCTCCACCAAAAGGAAGCCGGCCCAGCTCAGCCCAGCCCCAGTTACTGATTAGCACCCAGCCTGACGCCTGACTGGCCCTCCAAAAAAGAATAAAGCCGCGGCACCACCCCAGCAAAATAGCGCGCCCCCCAGGCTGTCCTGAATTTTTTTTCCTCTTCCTCTCACGCTCTTCTTCTCCCCTCAAAACCCCGAAAGCTTCAGCGCTCTAACATCACCATCACCATCACCACCTGGGATTTTACAGCGCTTTTAGAAGCTCTACAGCCTTCAAAAATTGTTTCTTTTTTTACTGAGCTACAATTAGAAGAGCAAACCCCCTGGCTACGCACTCATCCATTTAGTGCTCTACACGCTCCTATATCTCACTTCATTCTACTCAGCCAAAAAGTTAATCGCCTATTTTTTTTGCTGTTTCCAAGGCAAAAATCATAGGCTTCTCTATCGACCTTCCCCTGATCTCAATGGCCCGCCCCTCCAAGGCCAGCAAGGAAAAGGCCACTGCAGCTATTGGCGTCAGTAACAGCAACACTCTCACTATGCCCCCCAACGTTATTCCCACGCCAACTGGCGGTGCGCGTCCACCTGTGATTGATGTGGATAACTTTATCCGCGTGCGCGACTCTGTAAGGACACCAAAAAAAAAGACGCTCACAAAGACAGCCACTAACATTCCGCCATTAGGTCTATGGTCGCCTCACCACCATTCAGCAACTCATCAAGTCCTTCAGCGATGACTACCTTCGCCAGACGAATCTGCTACTAGGTCTCAGCACGCCGGAGGACGGCTCTGAGGACACGCTCGCCAACCTTGAGGCCTCTATGTCTGCTCTGTCCGGAGTTTCGACTCTGATGCTGCCTCCCCCTCCCGTTGTCGAGGAAAAGAAGGAGCGCAAGAAGCGCACCCATGATCCTAATGCCCCCAAGCGGCCTTTAACCCCGTACTTCCTGTACATGCAGACTGCGCGCCCCATCATTGCCAATGACCTTGGCCCTGAGGCTCCCAAGCGCGCTGTGCAGGAAGAGGGCCAGCGTCGTTGGGCCTCGATGGTTCCGAGTGAGAAGGGCATGTGGAACCAGGCCTACCAGTACAACCTGCGCTTGTACAACGCCCGCGTGCACTCGTACAAGCACGGAAACCCTGATGCGAAGGACATGGACGATGATGAGGCCAACAAGTACGCCAACAACAACAACATTCAGATCCCCAATGCTGAGGTAGCGGAGCAAAACGCTATGGCTGAGCAGTTGCAAGCTGCTGCTGCCGCCAGCTCTGGCATGGATGCCCAGGGCGAGGATGATGGCGACCTCACCGCTGCCACTGCCATGGGCGGTGTTATTGCGCCTGGCCATACCCATGCAGCTCACGGTCACCCGCATGCCCATGTCCACGGCCACCCAGGACACCCCGGTATACCGAGTACCGCCGCCGGCATGGTCACCCCCGCCAAGACAAAGAAGCCCGTAGCTACCAGTCGCAAGCGCAAGAGCGCGACTGATGGTGACGAAATGGCTGCCGCTATGAGCCTGGCCATGGCTGAGTCGCCCGTGCTTGCTGCAGGCGCGCCAACCCCTGATAAGAAGCGCCGTCGCACATCGGGCAAGCCTAACGAGGACAAGGAAGAGCCTAAGAAGGCCGGCCGCAAGAAGAACGTCAAGGCTTAAGAACCCAAAAAAAGAATGAATGAAAAATTTTGTGTTCAAACTGGGAAGAGAAGGAGAAGAAAAGACGAGAGGAGAGGGCTATGGTCTGGGCACAGTTTCTGGCTTGACTGCCTTGTTCCTCTGGCCTATTTTGTTCTCTTTTCTTCCCGACTGTTTCTTATACCCGATCCCTTTTCTTTTCTCTGCACTCTCTTTTCTTTTTTTATATTTTTTGCGCTTTTCTGCTTTATTCATATTCTGATGTTTGCCTGCTTCTATGTATGTATCTGGTTGTCTGGCTGGGATTTGGGGTCGTTTTATACCTGGAGTTTCTTTTTGCTTTTCCCTTGCGTTTTCTGTGCTGATTTTTACTGGGAGGGTTTTGCCAGCTTTAGTTCGTGTTCTTGGATTCGATGTTTTATTTATGCTTTGATGTCATTTCTCCCTCTTGCACTTGATTTGCTTCACAATCTTCTTTTCGTGCCTTTATTCCGTTGTTCTCTTGTTTATTTCTTGACTGCGGGTAGGGCTAGGCTAGGCGTATAGTGATGAAAGAGCAACTGTGCCTTTCTAAAGGGCCTGAATAACCTAGCCTATTTGCACACAGAATATACGGGTTATCTCTGCCCACACCAAACCAGGCTCGCATCATAGCCGGCCCTCCTCCACTGTCTCTAGCTTTGGTGCAAGGGGTGATGGAAGAAGGTGAGAGAAAAAAAATGAACATCAACTTTCCAGCCACTCACTCGAAGCCAATCACCCTGTAGTTTTTCCATGCAGTGTGTGTGCCCTGTGAAGCAGCTTTCAGTTATAGCTTAGCGGGTGCCAGGGACAAAACACAGTGCAATTCATGCCGCTGACTGGCAGATAGAAAGAGAATAAATGCACTTGCTTGGGCTCAAATTAACACGCCTTTAGAGATTGGTACACGCTAGACGTAAACGCCCTCGCCTCCTCTGACATAATTATGTAGACACAGGCACAGGCACAGGCACAGGCACAGGCATAGGCACAGGCACGGACACAGACACAGACACAGACAGACACAGAAATATTCACCTCCCCTCAACTTAGTACACGAAATACGCCTGCGTCATGGGCAGAGTATCCGCCGGATCGGCCTTGCACTCCATCCCGTCTGCAATAACGGTGTACTTCTCAGCATCGACTTGCATCTTTGGCATGTATCCATTAAACTTCATGTCGCCCTTGGATATCGTGCGGCATCCACGCACCGCCTCGACACGGCTTCGCAAGCCCAGATTGTCCACAATTCCAGCGTCAAGCGCAGCCTGCGAGACAAAGAGCACTGAAGTCGAGGGTACAAAGGTAGCAAACTGCGGACGTGCGATAATCGGCTGCACCGTGGGGATTGACGCGTTGGGATCCCCCATTTGTGCGTAGGCGATCATGCCACCCTTGATAACCAGGCTGGGCTTGGTGCCGAAGAATGCCGGGTCCCAGAGCACTAAATCTGCCAGTTTGCCTTTCTCGACACTGCCAATGACATGGCCGAAACCCTGAGCAATGGCCGGGTTGATAGTGTACTTGGAGATGTAGCGCTTGACGCGGAAGTTGTCGGCACCCGTGTCGACATCCTCAGGCAATGGCCCGCGTTGCAATTTGTTCTTGTGGGCCGTATGCCACGAACGCAAAATGACTTCGCCGCACCGACCCATGGCCTGTGAGTCCGACGACATCATGCTGATGGCACCAACGTCATGCAGCACGTCCTCGGCCGCAATCGTCTCAGCCCGGATCCGCGACTCGGCAAAGGCTACATCCTCGGATATGTTCTTAGACAGGTGGTGACATACCATCAACATGTCAACATGTTCATCAAGTGTGTTGTTAGTAAAGGGCCGCGTCGGATTGGTCGATGATGGAAGCACATTGCTGTGCTCTACCACGCTGATAATATCTGGTGCGTGGCCTCCACCGGCGCCCTCAGTGTGGTATGTGTGGATCACGCGGTTTTTGAATGCGGCCACCGTGGACTCGACAAAACCCGACTCGTTGAGCGTGTCTGTATGAATCAAGCACTGCACGTCTAGCTCATCGCATACCGACAAGCACGTATCAATAGCTGCTGGCGTTGTGCCCCAGTCCTCGTGCAGCTTGAGCCCACACGCGCCAGCAAGAACTTGTTCGCGCAATGGTCCCGGACTGCTGTCATTGCCCTTGCCCGTAATACCGATGTTGATAGGTAGCGTGTCGCAAGCCTTGAGCATCTGCCACATGTAGTGCTTGCCAGGGGTGCACGTAGTTGCGTTGGTACCTGCGCTAGGACCTGTGCCACCGCCCAACATAGTAGTAATACCCGTGGCCAGTGACTCCTGTGCCTGTTGCGGGCAGATGAAGTGGATATGGGTGTCAATGCCTCCAGCCGTGATAATCTTGCCCTCGCCGGCAATCACGTCAGTGCAACTTCCGACCACCATATTCGGCGTCACTTTATCCATGACGTCCGGGTTTCCAGCCTTTCCGATGCCGACAATCATACCCTCCTTGATGCCAATGTCGGCTTTGTAAATGCCAGTCCAGTCAATCACTAATGCGTTTGTAATAACTAGATCCAGCGTCTCGGAATCCGGCCGGTTGGATGCTTGGCCCATGCCCTCACGCAGCGTCTTGCCGCCACCAAACTTGCACTCGTCTCCATACACCGTGTAATCGTGTTCGACCTTGACCCAGAGGTCGGTAGCACCCAATCGAACCAGATCTCCGGTAGATGGACCAAACATGACGGCATAAGCATTACGTGACATTTTGCAGGGTGAGATAAGAGTGGCGTCGACAGTTGGCTCTGGCGCATGGCAAAAGCCTTTGTTAACAAGGTTTTGCACAATTTCTTCGGTACGCCAGTACTCTACGCCGCCCGTAGCCAGATTGTTTCCGCCCTGGATGACCTTGTTGCCGGAAATTTCCACTAGTGTCACCGACTTGAGATCGCCAGGCTCAAAGCGTACCGATGTACCAGCAGGAATATCGAGGCGGAAGCCGTATGCCTGGCCACGGTCAAACTCAAGTTTGGGATTAACCTCGATGAAGTGGTAGTGAGATCCGACTTGTATGGGACGGTCGCCGCGGCTCTTGACTGTAAGTTTAGTACGACGACGGCCTTCGTTGAGAATGACAGTGTCCTTGACTGCCACAACAGCTCCAGGCTTAGCCTTGGTCACGGTGTCGTCATTAGCCAGGGGTGGGAAGATATCGTTGCTTGGAACTGGCAGAAAGCTCCCGTACAGGGCCTGCTCTAGGTTCCCTTCGTCGGTGCCGATGGGGTTGTGTACAGTCACAAGGTACGTTCCATTTACAAAAGTGCCTTCGACCTGAATCTCATGCAGCGTGTTTATGACTTCAGGGAGCACGTGACGCCGGCCCAGCATGCCAGAGCCAATAGCCATGAGATCAGCAACAGTGTGCTGCCCATCGCGGATTAGTTCCTGGAGGTTGCTAGCTATGAGAGCCTAGGGAAAAATAAGATCAATAAAAACCAGTTAAAGCCATGGTCATCGTGAGGGAACGCCCGGACTAGCAGAGGAGCAGGATGGGGAGAGGCAAAGAGCCCTTCTTACTGTGGCTTCAGAGTGGTTTAGGCGCAGACCACGGGCCAGACGTCTCTGGGCAACAAACCCGAGCTGAGAGATGACAAGCTTATCAAGCTACAGGAACAAAAGAAAATCAGTATGGATAAGACAAGACTAATGACGGATGCTTTTACACGGGATACCAGCCGGAGAACATGACAGATACGGAGAAGAGGTACGGGGATAAGAGTCGTCACACCTCTCGAGGAATCAAATGCATGGCAAAACAAAGACAAAGCTATCGGGAAGAATGTTATGAGATAAGCCAGTTGAGATGGACAATAGGGTCAAAGTTTGCGTAGGGCAAAGAGAAGAAAAGGGAGGGAAATGACTTCCTGGATCAGGGAGAAAAAAAACAGAAGAAAAAAGCTCGAAGCGCCCAGATAATCAAGGAAAAGAAGGCAGCACAGCATCAACGCAACGCAACGCAAAGCTTATAAGAGCTTAAGCTTCCCTTAGTCCTATGTTTCTCTTATCTCTAATGCAGAGAGTCACGTTACCTGTCACGTGTGTGGGGCCGCGTCCGATGCAGACCCACCTACTTTTCGGAGCGGCAGCCTCTTGCTCTTAAGCCTGGATCAGCTGCCAAGCAAGTTTAGGTTTCACCGGGAGGCGTTTGGTTGGTCTATTCATTATACTACGCCGTGGCTAGGCCAGGCTAGGCCGAACAAATCATTGCTCATATGCTCTCGGGGCTCAGCCTTTGCCTACCCCTCTTCCTCCACCTCCTCATCCCACAATTCCTTTTCTCGTTCCATCAGCTCTGCCAAGTCTGTCTCCTTGAAGATTGAACTGTCCGGGTCCCCATTACGCGGCACCTTGACTAGGTTATCGTCTTCAAAGACTGACCCAATCGTATCCATCCACCGTCGTCGCCGTTCCATGACTGTCTTGGCCACATCGCCAATGCCTGGCCTTGCCATTCCTGCTGCACCTGCCGCCCCTCCTGCTGCATGGCTACCCCCGCCCGCACCGCCGGGCCGCTTGTTCTTCTTGCTCTTGCCAATGGTTCGTGTGCGTTTGAGGTACGCGTTTTGCACCTGCGTGTCCAGATCTTCTAGGATGGTCTGGTACTCTTGGAAGGCCATGCGCTCTTTGACCAATTCCATCAGCCGTGCTTTACGCGCACCGTTTATGAGCATTTGCAGACGTAGCCGTTCCTGCAGAAAACGCAGGCGCCCCGTGACTTCGTCATCATAATGGCCGTCATACTCGTTCTCAAAATTACCTTCTTGCGGCAAAAAGCCAATGTGCTTAAGCTCCTGGCGCAGTCGCTCATCAACTTGCCCGTAGTCAAGTTTCGGATGTACGGCCTTTTTCCATACCTCGGAGCTAGACTCGGGCATCTGTGTAGCCGGCGGGAACTGGTCCGGTCCCTGGCCTGAAGATATGGCTGCAGCGCCAGTGGCAGCCCCGCTGGTGGAACCACCATTAGTCATTAACTCGTCCATGTCGCCATTAGCTTCACTAAACGAGTCACCGTTCATAGGCGTGTCACCATTTGTCATTCCAGCAGGTTTATCCCTGTCTTCTGGCCCGTTACCACGACCCTCGGGGCGCATAACCTGCAGCAGGCGAGTCAGTAGTGGGCCGACAGAGAGCTTGTCTGTCTCGGCCAGATTATCGTCCATATGTTCAATACTGCCACGCGGTTGGTTTGGCGGCAGCGTATGTGACGGCCGGTCAATGTCCATACCGTCCTCCTCGGCCCATATTTCAGTGTAGTGCTTCTTGCCTTTTTTGGGCATGTGAAAAGGCGTCACGCGGTCGCCACGCTCGCGCAGAAATCCAAGGTCTTCTTCGGTAAAATGACGGAAGTATGGTTCAATATATGTGGAAAAAGTTGAAAAGGAAATCTGGTTTTGCGGCTTGGCAATACTATAGTCTTTGTCCAAGGGCTCTCCAGCGATGAGATCGGCAAGGTCGCTTTGGGGAAACGAGGCAACAGAGTAAATTTCTTTCTTCATTTCCATAGGGGTATCCTCGGTGACAGGCCGCACTTCATAGATAGTAGGATCTTGGAAAGTGGATGGATCTTCGCCAAAAGTCATGGCTTGTGGCACAGGCCGGGCTGGCCTTGGGTCTTCGTCTTCAGAGCTGGAGTCGTCATTGTCTTCTTCTCTTTTGCCCTTTTTAATTTTTGAATCGATATCCATCTTTTCTGGTGATGCTGAGCGGGATTTCGCCGAATGGGGAGATTGCGTACGAGCATTCTTGTTAGTTTTGGAGGAATCGCGAAGGGGAGAAGACCGTTCTAGATAGTAGAAGCACATGTTAAAACGTTGCCCAGAGTAAACGTGCCAGTCCTTGGTCTAGCTGAGTGGTATTGGAGGATGGGATTTGCAGTTTTTACACTGGCCGGAAGGATACATACCAATTTTGATATCTTGCGCAGCCACAGAATCAGTGGCCTTGCGCTTCTTCTTGTTGCGCTTGTCAGCCTTGCTCTCGTCACGGCGATCATCAGAAGCAGCACCGGAAGCGGTTCCAGCGCCGGAAGCTGCAACCGAGTCAGCTGTTTCGTCGGTGCGATTCTTGCGGGCACTGGCAAGCAAGCGCATTCCGCGGTCGCAAAAGTTGGAGCGGCGCTCAATAATTTCCTGCAGCTTCTGCAGTCTTGCCATCATGCCGTCCAGCGACTTAGAGTCAGGTACTAGCGCGGTCGACGCGCTCTGGTCGACAATGTCATCAAAGGTGATATTACGGATATGCTCGACGCGCATTTCAAGATACTCGGTGTCGATGGCCTCGACTGGAGGCAGGCTGGCAGTGGGTACAGGAGCAGCGGCTGCTGGTGTTGATTGACTCGGAGTTGTGTTTCGGCTCCGCTGGCGCTGTATTGCGCCGGGCCCGAGTTTCTTTCCGGGGCCATGCTGAGAGCCTGAAGGCATGGTGTACAGTGTAGGAACGAGAGAGAGAAAAAGAAAACAAGGCTGATGAAGGTACCGGCGGAAGCAAGGCGCGCAGACAGCTTGATCAAGCTTTTAGGGCAGGAGGCGTTGAAAATCGGATGCGCATAGGCCGCAGGTACATGTACAGCTAAGAGGTCGAAATGGCGGCGGAGGACACAAAGAACACAACTTCACACAATAGGACGACGGTGGTGCTCAGCTCTACATCCGAAGCTGCCCCCAACGGCGGGCTAGATAAAAATGGGTCCTTGGCGCAGGTCATGTGACCGTGGTAACCCTCATGACGATGCGCTTAACCCTGATAATGCATGGTACCGCACGTTGCTCTCGATCAAGCCTCTGAGCTCTGGCAAGGCAGTGCTGTTCTAGACTTGGTGGGCCTAACAAGGAGCTATAAAGGGGTGGCATATGACAAGATTACAGCCAAATGCCAATGTTTAGGGGCTAAAACCATACAAAGTCGGTGGATCGAGGTTTGTTTCAGCCGTAGCGATTTTTCGGTGGGTAAGAGGAGGAGAGAAAAGACACGCAAAAGAGCTACATGGCTGGTTTAACAGTTTCAATAGGAGAAGCTCTGGAACAAGGATCTTGGGAAGAGGTGACTTAAAGAGACAGGGGCTCGAGGGAAAGACCAAGACGAATGCCGCATGCTGTCTAGGATCCAAAGCGCGGTATTCTGTCTAAGGGTCAGGTCATTAGAGCCTGGTACTTGATGTTTACCTCGTATAAATCCTCTTGCGAGCTGGTGGTTTAGTGTGTTTTGCCGGCCTAAGATAGCGGAGAGGAAGGGGAAGAGAGAGATAGCGGGGTCACGAGAGGAGCTATACGAGGCTTGAGGGTTATGTCTCGTACAGCACAAGATAAAAGGTTATGACGGCAGAGAGAGGCAGCGAGTCTGAGCCAAGTTGTGCTACTGGATTTGGGCTGGATCTCGTGTGACAAAGAGAAGAAAAGGGCAGAAACTATGAAAAAAAAAAGTGCAGGCTTAATTACTATCCCAGCGCCAGAACTGGCTGCTGGTAGCTTCTCCTTGACGGGGGCACTCCCTGTTGATGGCCCTTGGTAGCAATTTCGTGGATAATGGAGAGTTACCGAGATTTGATGGCTTGAAAAGAGACAAGAACGAACTTGAAGAGACAAGACAAAGTAATTTAGTTTCCCTAGCCTGGTCTTGTCTTGCTTTTTGTTTCTATTTGTTTGTCTTGTCAACCTGTAACTGTAACTGGAACTATAGCGATAACCTCTGGATTGTTACAGGTGGCTGACGCCTTACGGACTACGAGGTGAAAATTGACCGGTATAGAAATAGACATAAGCATAGATGAGAGGCCGACCTACCAAGCCCTGCTGGCAGCCCAGAAGTGCTGGGTGCTGGGGTACCGGGGTGGTCTTTGCTGTGGT
Organism: Ceratocystis smalleyi; assembly: GCA_003449175.1. Classification (NCBI taxonomy): domain Eukaryota; kingdom Fungi; phylum Ascomycota; class Sordariomycetes; order Microascales; family Ceratocystidaceae; genus Ceratocystis; species Ceratocystis smalleyi. The sequence goes on along the minus strand of NETT01000004.1, from coordinate 66,949 downwards.
CACAGGGCCATGTCTTTGCTGGACCTCCAGTTGTTGTCTCGTCTGGGAAGCATATTTCTCAGCATCCTATGCTGTCGCTTATATGCCCTGGATGGCATGGCCATGCCTTGCTCTTGTGTCCGAAGCCAGTGCGTTGTGTCTGTTATTTTATCTATACTTCTTCTTCCCTCTATCCCCAGCCCAAGCCTCCTCTCTTGTGGACCGTTGTATCTTTTCTCTCCAACATTCCATCGACTTTTAATCCATGAATTTATATTTCATATTGCTGTAATTCTATTTATGGGGAGGAGGAGGAGGAGGAGGAGGAGGAGGAGATTTCTCTTTCCATGACCCGTGGTGTGTGTGTGCATGCTCTCTAGTATATATGCCACCTTCCTCTCCTCTTTGATTCTTTGTTCTTACACACTCTGCCGAGCGAGCTTCCTCTTGACTCAACTTGGGCTCCTGCTTGTGGTGCACCGTTCGTTTCTGTTTTCCTTTCGCTTATGATTCATTACATTAATCTTTAATATTCCCACCCTCGCGTTATTTGTATGTCGCTCCTAGGACCATCGCGCAGACTCAGCTAGGAGACATCATTTACTAACATACAAGCCCGTATCCGTATCGGCTTCTTGCAGATGCACATTCTTTTAATTCTCTTCCCTGCACAGTGCTCATGATGGTGTCGTTCAAATCTACCGTACTTTCCATTGCCTTGGCGTTCGTTACGTCAGTGGCTGCGCAATCATACTCAATCGACCCGGAATCTGTTGATATCAACACTAGAAGTAAGGGATTCCCCGTGCTTGGAAACAGAAAAGAAAGGGACTGAACGAACAAGAGCTAACGCGCCATTTAATAGCACGCTGGTGCAGCGACCAAATCATCCAATGCCCGATGGTGTGCAAGCAGACCTCAGACGGGACGCCCGAGGTGAACACTTGCGATCCGGTACGTGGAGATTCGGGCTTGGACAAACGCCATCAGACGGGCTGTGAACGTTACCATCGCTAACTAGGTATACATATAGGAGTCTCTTAGCTATGGCTGCCTCTGTAGCAACGGTGTGCAGCCCAACATCACCGAGTACTCGTTAACGCTACCATACTATATCTGCACTGAATGGGGTAACCAGTGTGTGAAGGACTGCGGCAACCACAACAACGAGTGTGCCTCGGCCTGCCGCGAGGAGCACCCGTGCGGTGCCCTGAACCCGACCCGCGCAAATGTTACCACCACCTCCGCCGATGCCACTGCCACTGCCACAGCAACCTCGACTACTAGCTCTGGTCCTACTTTATTGAGTGACTCGGGCTCGTCTTCGTCGTCGGGTGGCTCGTCGAGTGCAGCTGCTAGCTTGCGGTCGGTTGAAGCTGGACGGATGTATGGGCTGGCCGCCCTGACGGGAGGGCTGTTGGCAGGCTTTGCCATGCTATAGATGGAAGGAAACATGGACTCGCTGGTGGCATACGAAAGTGTTGGGGCTGCGATATAACGATACAACGGACATATGCAAACTAACACCTGGTTATACAAGTCCCGTGTAACGTATGATTGAGGCTTGGGAGGTCTGCAGCAGGTGTATGTGGGAGCGCAGGAGCATTGCAATGGACCTGGAACTCCTAGTATGATTGCTGCACTAACTACTATACTGTAATACCGCATCTCGTGGAACTTGGAGCACTCTGGTACCAAGCTGCTATCCTCTTGATTTCTGCTCAGAGGGCGGTGAAGAAACCCAAAAAAGCGATCGTCAGGGCTGGCCTTCCTCCCCAGTCAATCGAAACCTTCCAGGCTGAAGAAGTTCTTCTTACCTGTCTTCTCCCCCTTTTCGAGGAGCCCGAAGCCTGGAACGAAAGTGAACGCGAGGAAGCAAGTCATCCATCCAATGGAAAGCGGTCAATAGAATTGTATTTGCAGGGGCGCTGCAGGGGCTTTGTTGGCGACGGGCTTAGCGGACTGTTGGAGGAAGCATGACTTTGGGGGCTATAGGGTACTTGGGGCTTTAGACCCCAAGGGTTTAGGGGCTAGACAGGAGAAAGAAGGCAGCTGCAATTATAGTGTGCCAAGCAAAGGGACAGCGAGATGCTTAAGTCCCTTTCAAAAATTTAATTCCATTAATTCCTTTACGTCCTTATTAAATTCTTATTTTATTTTCTTGCTGTGAACTTGTTCATTCAATTATTTCCATTCCATTTTCATTTCATTTCCGTTTCTTTTTTATCTCTTTTCTGCCTGTCACGCGTTATGATCATCCTGCCTTGAACGCAAAAGCTAAAAAAAAAAAAAAAGGTTCAACAAGCCGTCCCGACGACTTGCTCCCCTCGGCCGCCTTCAACCCCTCAGACATCGACTCATCGACCCCTCGACCCTCAACCCTCAACCCTCGCTGTATCCAAGGCCTTGTCCCGTCCCGTCCCGCTCTTTGCGCCGCTGCGCTTTTAGACTATCGTGAGACAGCGCCTGCCCATATTATTAGCTGACTGCCCCGCCACTCTCCGTGCTCTCCCCCCCCTCTCTCCGTCGCCCGCTCAAGTACTCTCGATCCCGCCCCACGGGCTCTTTCTCCCCGTCCTGCCGCCATGGCTCCGAATCACAGTATGCGCTCCTTTGTTCCGGCCCCTGGCCCCCAAGCCCTATATACCCCGGGCTCATCTATTCCCCCGTCCCGTGCCGTGGCTAATCTAGTGAGGGCGTCCTGTCTGCCCGTCAACCTTGTTTTGCAGGAGAAGCCGTGGCTGAATGTGTCTCTGATGATGCTCTTGTTCACCTCAAAACCTACAAGTACTCGTCAGTCGATAAGTCGCCGGTGTCCAAGTACATTCTCGGGCCCTATGTATGATGCTCTTCTCCTACTTCTAAATAGAGTGTTTTGCTTTGGCCTAGGTAGATTGCTAACGTTTCTTTCTTGACTAGTGGAATGCTGTCGTCAATTTCATGCCCATGTGGGTGGCCCCCAACATGGTCACCTTGATTGGCTTCTTCTTTATCTTGTCTAATATCGGCCTGCTTCTGATCTACATGCCCGATCTTGTTGGCCCCGTAAGCCACTCGCAAATTCCTACCCGGTCTATCACCCACTAACTCCTAACTCCCTTTTTCTTTTTGCCCCCCCGCGTTTAGGGCCCTTCCTGGCTCTACTTTAGCTTTGCCTTCGGGCTCTTCATGTACCAGACTATGGACAACATTGATGGCAAACAGGCCCGCCGCACTGGCACCTCCAGTGGACTAGGTGAGCTCTTTGATCATGGCATCGATTCGCTCAACTGCTGCCTGGCCTCACTCCTTGAAACGGCGGCTATGGGTCTCGGCACTTCGCCTGCTGGTGTTGCGACCGTGCTTGTGCCTTGCTTGCCCATGTTCTTCTCGACCTGGGAAACCTATCACACCCATACGCTTTACCTTGGCGTCATCAACGGCCCTACGGAGGGCATCCTCATTGCTTGCTTCCTTATGATTTTGTCCGGTATCTATGGGCCCGAAATCTTTTCGCGCCCTATTACCGACTTGATCGGTGAACATGGTCTCTTTGGCCTCGGCGACATCATCGGTCAGCATACCATCCGTGACTACTGGGTCGCCTTTCTTGTCGGCTCTCTTTTCACGACCCATATTCCGTTCTGCGTGTACAACGTCATCAAGGCCCGCCAGCGTAACAATCTGCCCGTGATGCCAGTCTTTGCCGAGTGGCTGCCCATGGCCGTATTCACCATGAGCGTCATCGCCTGGCTATACTCGCCGTGGTCACGTCTACTGGCTGACAACCACCTTGTGCTCTTCGCCTTTACCCTCGCCTTTGTTTTCGGCCGTCTGACCACCAAGATGATCCTGGCCCATCTGACCCGCCAGCCTTTCCCCTTCTGGACCGTCATGCTGTGGCCCCTCGTCGGTGGTGCTGTGCTGATGAACATGCCCATGTTTGGCTTCCCCGCTCTATCAGCCACGTTGGAGCTGTACTATCTCTACGGCTACCTCGTCTTTGCTGTTATCGTCTACTTCCGCTGGGCCTTCTTGGTGGTCGGCAGCATTTGCAACTACCTTGGCATCAATGCTCTGACTATCCCGTACGATAAGCAGATGGAGAACCAGCGTCGCCTGCAGGCTGAGGCTGTCTTTTCGACGACGATGAGTGGGACGCATGGCGTAGACCACGGCGTAGGTAAGAAGAGCTCGTAGGTATGGTGTATTAAACCGTAAATTTAGACTGGCGGCGGGAGATGGTGAGTAGGACCGGAGACGGGGAGGATATGAAGGGAGACAGAGACGAGACAAAGGTAGAGTAGAAGCTGTTAAGGCATGGAGAACATACTGCTTGTTATATTGCTTTTCTGTGGTATAGGAAGGGAAGCCCCCCTTCCCACCCCAGTGTATATATAGAGAGACTACAGATTCATTCATTACGTGGTTTTCCCGGTCCGGTCTGAGAAAGGACCTGCGCAAGAGATGCGGCAAGATTTGTGCTGTATCTGGTTCTAGGTTATGTCTGGTATATCTGGTCTAGATGTCTGGCTTCATCTAAGCCTTTGATTCTCGGGCCTTTTCTATTTCTTTTTCTTCCACTTCCTATGTGGGTTTCCCTGGTCGCTCCCGCTTGAACGGATGCGCTTCTGTGTTAAACACCCACTCGTCTAGTGACACTGTCTCGGGATTGGAAAATATGAGGAAGAAATACTTCAGCGTCTCGGCCAAGAAGAAACTCTCCATGCTGTCGACGCGCTGTACCACGTCCTGTGTTACATCCTTTATGGCCGCAAAAGCCGTCTCGCCCTCACAGGCCCGTGTGATGGCCGTCCACATGTCTTGCGCCACGAGCTGCAGGCGCTGATCGCCTGTTGTACGCCACATAATAAAAATACTCTCAATGGCCTCAGGCCGTAGGATGTACTTGGGGTCGACTACACGCACAATTCCGGGGGGCGTTTTGGGCTGAGCTGTACCGGCACTGGTATCAATATTGGCAGCCGGGGGCTTTCCTGCAGCAGCAGAGGCGGCAGAGACAGCCTGCTCCCATTTGGCTGCGTCCCAGGAGCATGTATCAGTCGACTCGCACTGCACAAACGTGGCTTGTTCGGGCATTAGCTGGCTCGGGTGCACTAGGCGGTAGGCCGTTGCACAGCCCAATGATAGCTTTTCGCCGACGTGGACGTGACGAGGCTCGTCGATTAATTTACCACCAAGAAGCATCATGCCACCTACAAAGCATGTCAGGTGGTCCATAGATGGCGTGAAAGTATATGTGGGCTCTGGAATGCCGGACGCGTCGTCGCCCTTGCCACGCTCGACGTTTAGAGAGCCCATGAACAACACGTCATCCCCAGCTGGCAGCATGGGCCGGTACACGAGGTGGCGGATGCCGACATCAGTCGATGTGCGATACATGTGTTCGTACATGGGCTCCTGGCCGCCTAGGAGTGCGTGCATCTTGGGGAAGTACTCGTAGGCCGAGTCGGCCGAGCCACCATAGTGGAAGGAGGCTGGACTGTCGTCCACGCCAAAGTTTTTAAGGGCATTGATGTGCACAGGCCAGAGCCCTGGAAGGAGAGTGCCGTTTTGTGTGCGGTTAAAGTGTTGCGAGATGCGATGTACAGCATCATAGTATTTGGCATCGCCCGTGATAATGGACAGTCGCGTGAACTCAAGCGTGAATGTGCCGATGCCTGCAATGCTCTGTCGATTCAGTGGTTGCATAGCCTCATCATGGCCAGGCCGGCCTGCGCCATTGGCCTTGAGCGTGGCCCATGTAAAGCGACCGCGCGGCAAGTGTGCTGCATTATCCCACGCCGCATACATCATATCGGCCAGCTCAACGGCCTTGCGAAGTAGAACAGGCTCGCCGGAGAGGTCATGGGCGGCAATCAGCCCACCAAGAAAGCGGATGCCCGTCTCGAATAAGTTGCACGAAGTGCCTGTTGGGTTATTCCAGTCTAGCATGGCCACGAAAGCCACTGCCCGTTCCCACTCGTCGCGGAGGCCCATTAGCCATAGGGTGTCCAGCGAGTCAACAATGGTGGCACCCCAGCCATTGAATGGGTCCTTGGGCACATGGCTCAATGGCGCTAGCTCGTCATGGCCGAAAGCGAGTCTCTCATACGAAGCATACGTCTTCTGGAAAGCAGTTACGATTGCGCTGCGCATGTGTGAGGCCGATCGGGCTTGCTGGATGGCCTCGCCCCGGGTCCAGCTGTGCTGCACGGACGGGAGTTTCCTGGCATGACCGAGTGGTGGTGATACCATTTGCTCGCGTGGAACTGGAAAGCGGTGTTCGTGCTTTGACCAATCATAGCTACTGGGGATGTAAGTGTACACAGGCGCGGGACGGCGATGTGGGAGGTAGTCTCGGTAGAGATATAAGTAGAAGACGACGGTTAGGAAGAAGAGGCTGATAAGAATAGGTTTTCGGGAGCGCATAAACATTGTGACGGTAGGGAACGGCCGATATTGGGGGGAGAAAAGGAAGAGAGAGGAGATAGAGGGGAAAGTTTGTGTAGGGGGGATGTTGAAAGCAAGCTTGGAGGTGGGAGTTTGGAGATAACTAAGCTGGGACCGGCCGATGACGAAGACGGAGGTGTCTGGGCAGCGTGAGGGGATTTAAAAGTAGTTTTAAAGCCCTGCAGCTGCAGCTATAGGGCGCTGTTATTCTGGCTTATAGTGGCTTCCCCCCCCTAGGACAGCTAGGAATGACTATATTTGTGCTATAACAGAGCTATGCAAGACCCTACAGGGCCATCCCTGCAGAAGTCCATAGGTGAGACAAAACAAGCAAACAATAAATGGGATCCTTTGTCTCAATATTTATGGTCTTTTGGCAGCCTTGGTAGCTGGTTTCTTCACCGCCCAAAATTTCAAAGAATTCTGCCGCTCAATCGTTTTCTTGGTGGAAGAACTTCGCAGTGGCATCAAGCTTGAAGACTTTCTTGATGCTGAGCACAAACAACGACAAAAACGCTGGTCGACTGATGCTGAGTCTGCTTCGTTTGTGCTGACTGACACGACCGATATATATCTCAATATTCTGAATTTTTGTTCGCCTTCCCCTCGAAAACCGACTCAATCCCCTCGATCACTCCTCCGCCCTCCCCGTATTAGACTGGCCTCTTCTCCTCGTCGTCATTATGTCGTCTACAATGCGCAATGCCGTGCAGCGGCGGCCTCACCGCGAAAGAGCGCAGCCGCTGGAGCGCAAGAAGTATGGATTGTTGGAGAAGAAAAAGGTAAGCTGGCTTCTCCCCCGCGTCCCTCCTCAGTCCGCCTGAGTGCTAACTCCCCGCCACCACGACAGGACTACACGCTCCGCGCCAAAGACTTCAACAAGAAAAAAGCCCAGCTCAAGAACCTGCGTGCTAAAGCGGCCGAGCGCAATGAAGACGAATTTTACTTTGGCATGATGTCGAGGTCGGGTCCCGGCTCACGGCTGTCACGTGGCCGCTCGTTCAACGGCATGGTTGATGGCGATCGCGGCAACAAAGTGCTAGACCAGGAAACAACACGGCTACTCAAGACCCAGGATATCTCGTATATCCGGTCCGTACGCACACACCTGGCTAAAGACGTGCAGCGGCTGCGTGAACAGATTGTACTGGCCCAGGGCATCTCTGAGGCCGGAGTCATGGTTGCTGACCACCAACCGAAGACTGGCAAGGTTATCTTTGCTGAGGATGAGGAAGAGCGTGCGCAGATGCTGGAGGGCCTAGGGGTCGATGAAGCCGACAAGGAGGAGGAGGATGACGACGACTTTGATATGGCCGGTTTCGACCCTACTAGCCTGACTAGTCTGGACGATTTTGGCGGCTGGAGTAGTAGTGAAGATGAAGGCGACAATGACAACAAGGACAAGAACAAGAACAACGACGGCAAGGCAGACCGAAAAGCAGCCGAAAAGGAAAAGCGCTTGCGCAAGCTGAACACAAAACTGGAAGCTCTGGAACAAAAGCTCGGTGCTATTGCTCGCGCCGAACAGTTGATGGCCGAGCAACAGGCCAAGATGGCCAAGACGGCGACATCGGGCGGCGTGACAAAGAGAGGCAAGAAGCTTTTAGTGCGGACACGAAAGCGGTGAGTCGAGCAATTACAGAGGAGAAAGGAAGAAGGAAGGGAGGCGGAGGCCACGGGGATGAGGGAGACGAACACAAACCCGGCGTTTTCTGTTGCTTTTATCATGCTTGTTTTTTGTTTTTCTGTTCTTTGAATTCATGAGTAATTCAGATGCGGCCCCCTCTTCCCATTTATCTATATGGCTACTGATCTAGCCATTACGACTGCCAAACTACTATTCAACCATCAAGCGGCATCCACTTACTGCTAATATTTAACCCCCAAACACTTTGCCATGCCTTTTCCCATCAGTAGCAACGTCTTCGCAAACATGACCACCACCCATAGCACGCCCTTGACCATGCTGACGACCACTCTCAATGGCCACGGCAACTTCTCTTTCTTCTGGCCGCCTGAACTTTGCCGTGATGTTGCCGAAGCTCCGTGTTTGTTTTGTCCATACCAGCTACCGCTCTGGCTTTCTACGTCCAGCTCAAACTCTTCCGATTTTGCGGTTCCAGTGTTTTTCCAACGCCGCCTGCTCATCAGGCGTCGTAAGCTCCCAGCCAGCCCTGCTTTGTCTCCAGATGAGGATCGGAAAATCCGGCTACGAAGCTTCGCTGGCGGAGGCACCGCGGGACTGTATGCCGCGCTAACTGAAGACACCGTCTGTCCTCCTGCTACTCCAGGCTGTGGAGGTGGCTCAAAAACTGGGATATAGCTGAGGTTATGCTCGTCTCCGTTGGCCACTAACATCAACGCGGTGACTGCTACATCGACTATGAAAAACGCCTCGATCTTGGATGCTAGCCCTGTATCGATTTGCAGGCATCCAGGGCCGCGGGAACCATCGCGTGTTAGCTTGGCCAAATGCTGTGGCGACTCGTGATGCTCAAGGGTGTACTCTACACGGGCCGAGCCGCCGGTGCTTCGTGAGATAGAGACATGAAACGGTGCTGCTAGTGCCGGGTGCACCAGATAATACGTCGAACTGTCAGCATCCCAGACTAGCCGGGCACATTCGTTCTCAGCCATTTGCACAGCAGCCGCATCGTGTACTTTGGTAAGGGCCATCTCTTGTGCTGCTGCGGGGTATAACAGTGCCACAAGCCCGTCATTGGGCGGCTGTCGCCGCGAATCCTCTTCAAGCACGGTACTGATAGCCTGATGCCAGTACTTGCTCGTGTCCGGCGAAGTGCTGGCCTGGCCCTTGTTCTTGTTCTTACCATTGCCGCCAGTATAGCTGCCCTCGGCCCGCGGCGCTTTGGCCGGATCGAGGCGTGCTAGTGCTACTCGTGCAGATGTCGAGGTTGGGTCTAGCTTGAAAGAGTAGAATGGCTGAGAAGCTGCAGATAGTGTGTAGAATGGCGTGTCCCGTTCCTGCGAAAGCTCCAGACAGTAGACGCGACCCTCGGCCTCGGTAGCCCTCCAGCCATTGGCCACTTTCCACAAACCTTTGATTGCATTGGCCGAACTGGCCCTTGGAAGTGGCGCCTGTGGCACAGAGACAGCAGGCGGATGGTCTCGGGGAAGTGGCCATTGTGAACTACGGCTATGGCCACTATGGTTTTGGCTATGTACACTGTTCGTGCGCAGTCTTGTCTCGCCTGTGCTGCTAGCGGGCACCGAAGCTGGCAATGCCATTGCTGCAGGGCTGGTAGACGTCGATATGGCACTGAAAGCTGGCGGAGGGCTATCCTCTTCGCTATCTCGACGACCACTCCGAGGCGAGTATAATGGGCGGCTAATGATGCTACGACGAACGCGTATTGGGCTGGTTTGAGTGGGGAAATAGTCCTGGCTAGCTAGCGGCACGTCCGGATTGTACACAGGGAAGATAGATCGGATAGCGGGTGGCTCTGAGGGTTCAGCCGTTGCTGAGCTATGCTCATCAGGTAGCGGGAGCTTGGCGATGGAGCTGCGAGACGGAAGGGCGGGGGGCGGTGGCCGCGGGAGCTGAGAGAAAAATGACGAGAACGGCAGAGGCTCGGGCCGTTCTGAAGATGCATGTGGGGAGGCCGAGGGCTTTGGTTGCGCTTGTGGCTCCTCTGCTGCTCGAGATCCTAGTGAATGCTGGCTGCTTGGGCTGTCCTTGGAAGCATCAATGGATGGCCGGTGGGCTCGGGGTAGAGGCGGAGACCCGTTATACGTCTGTGGGGCAGGGAACAGCGAGAAGCTGCCGTGGGCCTGGTGTTTTGAAGACGGCATGAACAAAGAGACGGGAGAGCGGGAAAGTAAAAGTATTAGAAGGAGTCAAAGCAGAGTAGAACCAAGAAGCAATACACAAGATAAAATACAAGAGGTAGAGGAGACAGACAAACAAGAAGATGCCGTGTAAGAAAAATAGCAGCGCAACAATGCAGCAGCAGCGCTTTCTGGTGTTATACAGCAGCCATAGCCGATCTATCTTGGAGTTCCCATAGCGTCCACAGTTCCCATGTATGACGTTTGTTTAACATAGATCTTCTTTTTCTCACTTTTAGCCCGCTTGTCTCTATTTTGCTGCACGACTTTCTTCGGCGCTTGTATGCCATTCTTTATAGGATTATTGTCTCCTGAAGCGTTGTAGTCTGTTGTTCTACGCCCGGGGCCCCTAGTCGACCCGATGAAACACTGACCAATCATGGTGGCTCATGCTGGTGTGACTGGTCATTTCATGATGCTGTTAAGCGCTGGCTGGTAGACTTGACGAGGGCTCAAATAAGCTTACAGACCCTAGTGATAATGTCTTGATCTGCGTGTAGGGTTGGCCACTTACATGACCCCTATGGATATCAGCGTTAGGGTTGATTGATGCTCACATGTAGTGTCCGATGGAACTCCGATCAAGCTTGTACTAAATCAGTGCTATTGCCATGTCGCGATGACGACCAGAAGAGAGAAGACTATTGTTGTTATTGGGTAAGCTTCTTGTATGTCCAGCTTGAGATCGCCTTTGCACTGCTGATATATATACTCATCACCTCTAGTGCCGGCGTTATCGGGCTTAGCTCTGCTCTCTGCCTGCAAACTGCTGGCTACCGCGTAGCCGTGATTGCACAAGACTTTCCTGAGCCTATTGACTTTGCAGCCCCAGATCCTGCTGAGCGACGCATTAACTACGCCTCGCAGTGGGCCGGAGCCCATAACCGCTGGGTTCCTGCCACGACATCTTGGGAAGAGCGGGACCACGACTTTGCGCTAGCGACTTTTGCGCACATGCGCCGCGTCGTAGCTGCGGATGCCACTTCGCATGACCCCAGGCACTTGTTGGCGTCCCCTGGGGCTGGTGTGACGTTTCTTAAAGCTGAGGAGTACCTTGAAGTTGCCCATCCCGAGTATATGGCATTAACCGAAGCCCGTGCCCGAGAGCTGGGTATGCAGGGCTTCCGCCTTCTGTCGCGTGCAGAGATGCCGCCAGATGTGGTCTGGGCATGCGAGTATGATACGTGGTGCGTCAACCCTATGGTCTACTTGGCGTACTTGGCTCGCAGGCTGGCTCTAGGAGGATGTTTGTTTGTGAGGAAGCGGCTACAAGAACTAGACGATGCTTTTGAGGCCAACCCGCTTATTGGGCCTGTCCTCGCCGCAGTCAACTGCTCGGGCTGGGGGTTTGCTGACCCTGACGTCTTCCCTATCCGGGGTGGGTCCTTCTGCGCTTTCAACACCCGCTTTGGCATTTCCAGTCTAACACAACATTCTTATAGGCCAAACTGCTGTCGTCTCTAACCAGTGCTCGAAAACCATTACTCGCCAGCGCCGCGACGGCTCGTGGACGTTTTGCATCCCGCGTGCTGTGTCCGGCGGTACCATTATAGGCGGAACCAAGCAGCCAAACGACATGAATCCCCATGCCTGCCCCGAAACACGTGCCGGCCTTCTCCGCGCTTTCACCGAGACTAACCGCAGCTTTGTCGCCTCGAATATGGCCCAAGCCGGCCCGTTGCACTGGGTGCGGGATATTGTGGGGCGCCGACCAGCCCGCCATGGCGGAATGAGACTAGAGCCGGAGGTTCTTGCCCCGGGCAAAGTCGTCGTACATGCATATGGCCTGGGGGGCAGGGGCTATGAACTATCATGGGGTGTAGCAGAGGCAGTTGCCAAATTGGTGGAGGAGGCAGCTGCTACGGGTGGGGGAGGGGGCGAAAGGGCGAAGCTTTAGTGGAGCTGCTGTTGGCAGAGTCATTGTTTCGGGAGGGAGTATGGCATCGATGCGTACATGGATAATTTAATATAATGCGTACATACGTGCCTAGCAATGAGTCAAAACGCAGCTAGAGAACTGCGGATCAGATTGGTGAGTCAACTGCAATCCGGAGCAAGGCGTGATGTGACGACACCACAGCAAGAGCTGAGTCATAGCACAGGCAGTTGCGTGGCATCTGAAAATGCATTTTAATCGCAATTGCCCGCTGTCGAGCTTGACTAGCTAGTAGCAGACTTGCTTCCGTCTTTTTGCTTGACCCCTCCTACCTAACCCCACTATTTTGAAGCCCAGCCAAACAAGCAATTGCCGACGGCTAGTGGAAGATAGTAATATCATCGCCAATTTTTTTCGTCCATCCTTTCTCCCCCACCTCCTTCTTCCTCTCTATATCTCTATTGCCAGGCATCTTTCCCTTTTTTCTCTTCTTTTTTTTCTTCCCTCCCCTTTCATTTCTGTCTATCTTCCCACCTACACAGTCACTTGTCATCCTATATTTACAATCATGTCGACAACTCTACATCTACGTGCCGAGACCAAGGTACGCTCGAATTTCTCATGGCTTCCGATCCCGCAACAGGACGTGCCCTTGCTTTTTCCATGCCTGTCCGCATGCGCTACAGCCTTTAGCTAACAACATGTCTGTCTTACATAGCCTCTCGAGCACCGCTCTGCCCTGACCCCTACTACTACAAAGGCTCTGATCGCCGCTGGCTACACTGTCAATGTCGAGCGCTGCTCAATGCGCGTTTTTGATGACAAGGAGTTTGAGGAAGCTGGTGCTACGCTGGTGCCAACCGGTAGCTGGACTGAGGCCCCGGCCGACCACATCATTATTGGCCTGAAGGAGCTGCCTGAAGAGACCTGTAAGATCCCCACTAGCCCTTCGATGGTACGACGGAAATAGTTTCTGGTCGTTAACTCACTCTTTACGCATTAGTCCCCCTCAAGCACACCCACGTCCAGTTTGCTCACTGCTACAAGGAGCAGGGTGGCTGGCAGGAGGTGCTGGCCCGTTTCCCCCGTGGCGGTGGCACGCTTCTGGACCTTGAATTCCTGACGCATGAGAACGGCCGCCGTGTAGCGGCCTTTGGATACCATGCCGGCTTTGCAGGTGCGGCGGCATCGCTGATTGACTGGGCGTGGCAGATCAACAACCCCGGCAAGCCCATGCCGGCCCTGACCAGCTACCCGATCCAGGATCAGCTGATTGCCGATGTCAAGGCAGCTCTCGCCGAGGGCGCAAAGAAGGCTGGCCGTCAGCCCCGCGTCATCATTATTGGTGCTTTGGGGCGTTGCGGCACGGGAGCCGTCGACATGGTCACGGCGGCGGGAATCCCGGCCGAGAACATTCTCAAGTGGGATGTCGCGGAGACCAAGGTCGGCGGTCCGTTCACCGAGATTGTTGAGAGTGACATCTTCATCAACTGCATCTACCTGGCGCAGAAGATTCCCAACTTTGTCGACTTGCCGTCGTTGCAGTCTCCTAAGCGTAAGCTAACTGTTATCTGCGACGTCTCGGCCGACACTACTTCGCCCTACAACCCCGTGCCTGTGTACAACGTTGCTACTACCTTTTCCAGCCCTACTGTCCCTGTTACTGGCCTCGAAGGCGAGCCGTTGACTGTTATTGCCATCGACCACTTGCCATCGCTGTTGCCTCGCGAGGCATCTGAGGCCTTCTCGAATGACCTGCTGCCGCACTTGCTGAAGCTCAAGGAGTGGAAGAACGACGGTGTCTGGGCCCGCGCCAATGCCCTGTTCGAGTCCAAGGTGGCTACCCTGCCGGCCGAGGCCCTGAAGAACTAGATGAAGACACCGGCGTGCAACAAACAGGAAAAAGGAAAAATTTTGATTTAAATATACAAAAAAGATAGCCGTGGCGCGCGATATTTACCACCGCGGCTAGGAAGGCGTTAGGCGTTCTTGATAATTTGACATTGCGTATTTCTTGGTCTTGGCTAGCACGGGACATGCGTGTGCATGTGTAATAATAGCACAACCACTTTGTCTGCCGTATGGATAGAGTGAGAAATGATTTATTGACCATATAATGGATGACCAGAGCGCAGGAGTGTGCTGAAGAATATGTATATAATCGTGCTCACGTGATGTTATCATGTATGTATGTATGTATATATACGCCTGAACGAAGCGTTCTCACTGTCGACGTTTGCGCAAAGCCTAGCGTCTAGATTATCTAAAAATACAAAAGATGGGCATAGTATAACTACCACCCGTTCATGCGCCACACACACACACACAAAGCCCATCCCTCCTGTGCGTCTCGCCACTGCTATGGCTACTGGCCCTCAGTGCGTCTCGCCACTGCTATGGCTACTGGCCCTCAACACGCGGTCGGTTCGGCGCTGCCTTCCCGCCGATTTTCTCCTGTTCTTCGAGCTTCGCCAGCATGCGCCTCCGCTCTTCGGTGTCTTTCTGTGGCAGGCCCCACCACTCGCGCACAAAGGCCTCCTGCTCGGCAGCCTTGATGGCCTTTTTAGCGCGAGCCTCGGCGCGCTCCAGCCGCTTGGCAAACCATTCCTCGCGCGCAGCGTCCATCTCGGCTGGCGTGGCGTGTGTTTTCATGCATGCGTTCATCACGCGGTGCGGGTCGGCGCAGGTGAAGGGAATGGAGAAGGTGCGGCCGCGTGCGCATTCTGCAAACGCTGTCGAGGGGCAATAGAAGTGTAGGAACTCGCGTTAGCGGGAGCTGGAGGACAGTGGACCAGTTCACATGGGATGCAGGGGCAGACCAAAAAGAAAAGGCCGGAATGGAAATGCGTAGCGGATGCCTGCTTACCTTTGATCTCTACCGCGCAGTGCCGCCGCACCCGCTCACGGTAAACTTCTTGTACTTGTGCCTCTTGCGAGGCTGAGAGAGGCAGCGGATTACGCGAGGGCATGGCAGCCCTTCCGGGCGCTCGCGCCCCCGTGTCTGAGTTCTGATCGGTCATGTGTATGTGTGTATGTATGTTGTATCTGTGTGTCTGGTCACCGCTCGCCTAGTCGTTTGTGAGAGACCTGGCCGTGAAATGATAAAGCCCGTTGGTTTCTGTCCTGTCTTTGCCGCCCGGCGTCGTAGCAGCAGGGGCAAGCCCGGGAGCTTCGCTTCGTCTTGTATTGGCTTCCGGGGGTGTGTTAATTAGGCTACCCGGTCTATCTTCTCGGCGCTCCGGTCTAGGGTCTGGGTGCCCCTGTCTGCAATTGTCAGGAGAAAACCCTTGCGAGCTTTGTTCCTTTTTTCGTCTGATTATCTTTTTCAACGACTTCCGTCTCTGTGCCAGAGTCTCTCTCTCGCTGGCCGTTGTCGTCACTTGTTCTTCTAAGAGCCCCGCAAAGCCCGTGAGCAAGATTTTCCTTCCCTCTTTGCCTTGAAAGAAACCTACAGCCTGGCAGCCTTGTAGTTAAAACACCAGAAAGAAAGATCCCAAAAGATTGAAAGCCTCGCGAGAAGAATAGGCAAAAATGTTGTCCTGTCTAAGTGTCTAGTCGAGCAAAATAGAAATCTCAAAATAATCACGTGAGACAAACTGCTAGAAGCAATGGGCAAGGCTGTGGATTCTGCCGTTTTGTCACAAGCTCACCGCCTACCACCTCTGTGCGTGAGATCGTCGCTCACTTGTAAACATACACGCATATGTGGACAGACACAAACAACCAAATAAGCTGACGCACAAAAGGCACCAAAATTCATATAAAACATACTATGCTCCACCCAACGCGACAAACAAAAAATCACTCTTCATCAGCAGCATCGCGCTCTACATCTACATTAGTCTTGCCCGTAGCTGCGCGATCTCGCTTCTTCGACATGGAAAAGCGCCAGGACGCCATACGGCCCTCCTTTTCTCGGTCTTTGAGATCCGTAGCCGTATAGCTAGCCTGATTGCCTGCTGCACTGGTTCCTGCAGCTGCAGGCACAGGTGCTGGCAAACTAGCAGTAGGGACCGACGACGAGGATGCAAAGACAAACCCCTCGTCCAGCTCATGGCCACAATCTTCTGTGCCTGGATTCAAGCTGGTTCGTGCATCGACTGTTGCCTTGCGCTCTAACGCAGCCGATACTAGGGCCGATGCACCACTAGCCCCAGGGGCCTTCTTGAACAAACTGGCGGGGTCCTTGCTGAGGCGCGATGACAAGCTAAAGCGGCTAGAGCTGCCCTTGCGGAAGAGCTTCATAAGCCCATTGTTATCCTGGCGGTCGTCAAAGGTATCAGAGCTAAAGTCAAGAGCCTGCGAGAGAGCATCATGCGAGGCCGATGCAGTGGATGCAGATGCTGACGAGGCAATGGCCTTTTCATTTGCTGGAGCCAAGATTGCATAACCCGAGCGGCGGAAGCCGCCATACATATCGTCAGATTGACGGTGGTACCGTTGGTTAGCTTGAGAGGGGTTATAGAAGACCTGTGTGGGTGACTGATTGCGGCCTTTGCTTTCCATAGCGCGGCTGTGGCTGCGGTTGTCGGCCCGCTCATTCTCTCCGTCTTGATGAAGCGCAGTAGCCATGAATGTGGGGGCATTTGGATTGAGTCGAGCAGAGGCACTGGGTGACATGTTGATGTTCTGAGAATTAGACGGACGGCTGCCAATGACGCCAACCTTGTGGGCTGGGAGTTTTTGAAGGTCCCTTTCATCGAGGATGTCATCATCTTCAGTCGCAAAGAAAGCGCTGCTGCCATTACTAGCATTAGCGTTGTGGACTGATGTCCGGCGAGACGCACTACGTGTGTGGTGCCAACGCGATTCTGTTGGCCATGGCCGGTTCTTGGATGGGCCAACGCCTGTATCGCCAGCGCCCCAGGGTGATCCAATTTCGGTAGAAGGCCGAGGCAACTCAGCCGAGGCAATGGACGATGGACGTGGGCTGCTGGGATCACGTTCATGCATGCTGCCTAGAATCAAGTTTCCAGACGTCGAATACGGATTGTGCATGCGGGTTGCCACACGGTTAGAGCCAACAGCACCGAATACATCGCTCGAGTCGTTGTGGATGGTGTTTCGGCCAAACAGGCTAAAGGCAGTTTTCTTTTCCTGGTCCGTAGATGACAGGCTGTCTGACTGACGGGGGAGAGACCGACTTTGTGAGGAGCGCAAGGAGCCAAACGGCATTCCAAAATCAGCATCATCAACCGGTGTCCTAGGATGGTGCCTTGGAAAGCTAAAAAGGCTGGTGAAGCGTTGGTGTTGGGATTGATGCTGAGGCTTGGACTGAGTAATGCAAGAGCCATTGGCCGATGCTAGGTCGCGCGAATTCACAAGTGAAGGCCGGTCAGATGTTTCAGAGCTCAAAGTGGGAAATGGGAGATTCCCAGAGGACCCATGCGGGCTAGACAATAAACTTGGAGACGCATTTGAGCCCGTAGGCGATTGGGAATCGGCAACTGGTGGCGTAGCGGCAATCGCCGTGGTATTGGCGGTGGAAGGGATAGTTACGTTTGATGGCAATGGGGTATCAGACTGGCCGTTGTTTAGATCACCGCAGTCGCCAAGGATTCCACTAGGGAGCAGCGATGTAGCAGTAGGACTCAGGGGCGGGCCACTGGGAACATGTCTGTACTCAACTGGAGTGAAACCATCGTCGGAGGCATAGCTTTCCGCAGTCGCTGGCATGTCAATGTATGGGAAGCTAGCACTCTGCTGGTAGCCTGATGCCATGGCATAAGACGAGGTATCAACTAGGGAAAACTGCATGATAGGCGGCGACTCGGAGATGTTGTTGCTCCCATGGCGGCTTCGAAGAGAATTTTGCTGCTGTGCTACTAAAGGGATCTGGTGCTCAAACTCGGAAATCGGCCCGGCCGTAGCAGCTGCGGCTGCGACAGACGCGGCAGTAGCGGTAGCCGTCGTACCAATGGTGGTATTAGTAGTGTTAGGCTGGCCGTAGTATCCAGTCATTGAGCCCTGTTGAAGCTGGTGCTGGTGAAGGCTTAGGCTCTCGTTTTGTAAGCGGATGTTTTGATACTGAACTTCTAATTTATGGCCTTGAGTGGTCAAAGTTTTGATGCGGTTTTCGAGCTCACGCTTGGTGGCATCTCTCTCAGCTATGACTTTGGCATGGACTTCGTTGGTAAAGTCGTCATCTTGGCCGATGGCTAGTGCATGGCGCTCAAGCTTCATGGCTTTAACAGTCTTGCCCTTTTGCTTTAGCGAAGCTTCTAAAGCTGCACATTCCTCGGTCAGTTTGGCGTTGTCGCCATCTAACTTGTGGATTTTTTTCTTGTGGTCATCGTCGAGGGCTTTGCCGTCTTCTTCAAAGCTTTTACGCTTGGATTTCATGTCCTGGATACTAGCTTCAAGTTTGCTAATGGACAGATGAATCGCTTCCAGCTTGGCTTCCTTGTCCTTGAGGATCTGCTCTTTTTTTGCTTTTTCTTTGTCGGCAGCTCTTTTAAGTTCCATGGCAGTGCGCATCTGCTTGCGGAGTTGTTCGGTTTTGGCATCGCGTTCCTTGTTGAGGCGTTTCTTTTCCGCCAACTCCGACTTGAGGTCAGCTTCCTGTTGCTTGAAATCATCTTCTTCGCGCTTGTATTGCTGAACAGTTTCCTCGATTTCGCAGCGCGTCCGCTCAAATTTGTCGTTGAGTTCCTGGAGCGAAACATCGGCTTTATCGATGATGTCCTTGAGAACAGGTTGGTCGGAGCTAGTGACAGAAGGAGAAGGTTTGCGGTTTACGGTGTTCCGTCTCTGAGTGGTTGTGTTGGTATTCGCATAGATATCGCGGGAATTGATGGGCGTGGAGTCGGCAGCAGCGGTAGCGGCAGTTTCGACGCCAATAACGGTAGACTTGGAGCTGGCAGCGATACGCGGGCGGCATTCTTGTTCGCAGAAGCTAGAGGGCAGTTTATTGCCGGCCATAACAGGACGGCAATTGACATCGTAAGTTTGTAGGCGTATGACAGGGCTAGAAACCTGAAAGTTGTTGGGGCCGACGGCAATAACGCGGATATTATAGAAGTGGCCAGGCTTGAGGCCAGTGACGGTAATGGCAGTTTCTTGGGCAGAAGATTCGCCGACTAGGGAGCGAGGAGAAGAAAAAGAGTTAGAGAAAGAAAAGAGCAAGGGAAGTAAAGTAATATTGTGTGTGTGTGTGGGGGGGGGGGGGGTCAAGACGACTAAACAGACTCACCATTGACACCGTTGACTTGAATCAAGAATCGCAGGACTGTGCGGGTCGGTGATGGGCGCGCCCATTGGAGCGTGGCAGCATCACTTTTGATTTCAGACAAAGAGACGTCGGGGGCTTCAGGGACCTCAACATTGAGGGTTTTGATGAGAACGGGGGTAGGGGTGGAGAGGGTTTGAATGGATCTAGTGGCAAGCCTGAAAGGAACGAAGGTTAGCGGACATACGAAGACGGAAGGGCGGATCAGACGGGGGAGACAAAGCATACCATACAAAGGCCATTAACGTCACAAACATATTGACATTATCCACCAGTACGCTGTCGACATTCACAGCTAGTGTCGCAAAATCCAAATAACTAGAGGCAATCTCAGCAATTCGAGACCAGACGGACCAGAAGGTTGAGACGAAAATCAGGGTATGCGTAAAATTGTCAAATGCCGTAGGGGCCCGTGGGGGGCGGTGGAAGCGACAGAGAATAACAGTGCCGATAAGGGTGAACTTGAGGAATAGCTGTGACCACCACCATGTCATATCGGAGTTGGCGATAAGGGAGTTCTGATCCAAAGCTGTCTCTCCCTCTCCCTATCTCTATCGCACGGCCCTCCGGGGAGAAGGTGGGTAGAAGAGAGAAGAGATTCGAGGAGGGGCGCGGAGAATAGGCCGGCGGGTGAGCGAGAGATGGAGAAAGAGAAGTAGGCCAGGATAGACAGCTGGAGAGGAAGATAGAGAAACGGGGAGTAAAAGAAGAATACAAGAGGGGAAGAAAAGAGAAAAAGAAAGAAGGAAACCCTGCGAAACTAAAGGCCCGGAAAGAAGAAAAAGGGAAGAAAAAAAATGCAAAAGAAAAATAGAATGGAAAAAAAAAAAGACGGAAAATAGGATGCAATGCAATACAAAAAGCAGCCAAAAACGTGGGGCGAGAAAATCAATGGCCAAAACAGGTCAAAAACGAGAGGGAAAAAATGATATATACCAATATTTTCACGCTTTTTTGATGTTTGCTGGCCCAATGTTTGTGAAAGAGCGTCAGTTTGTTGGTTTTGTTCAAAATAAATGAAGATGAGGAAATAATTTCGCCATGTAAAAAAGCCGACTGTGATCTCTTTTCAGCCTTGTCACCAAGAAGAAAATACAGGTACCAGCCGTCATAGACCTTGCTTGTCAGCTGCCAGGCCACAGTTCCCAATCGGGTTTAATTCTATGCTAAACCCTAGCGTGCTTAGGTAATCACTATAGCACAAGTATCCTGGACGTCATGCCATGAACTTGGTCTCGTGTGCGTATGTGCGTGAGCTCGACTCTAGCCGACTCCGTTCAGCTAACACCATGCCAAGCAAAAGTAGACATTGCCAATATTTACTCTCACTCTCACTTTCACTACGCAATGGCTTCAAGAAACTTCGGATCAGAAATAAATATTAACAAAAGGCCCAGCCTATTCTTTGCAGCAAAGAACTCTGGCTTCATCGCAACAACCATGGCCCTAGGAAAAATCAAAACAACGCACAACTAAACAAGACACATACTAAAACAAAACCAGTTCTGTCTGCAGGCGGCACAGGATTCGTCTGTTTAGCCCTCCCCCAGACTCAAATAATTATCACAGCACCAAGGAAGATAGGCAGCTTCCCAGGGTAAAAGATCAGATGGAAAGCTAGTGCGCTTATTTGCTGGTGTCAACAACGTAGCGGCCGGCAATCTGGCCCTTCTCCATTAGCGCGTACACCTCAGGCAGCTTGCTGAGGCCTACAGTCTTGAAGGGCGCCTTGATCAGGCCACGGCGGAAGAACTCCAAAGCCTCGGCCGAGTCCGCACGGTTACCAACGTATGAACCGCGAATGTTGATCATGCGGATGACCGTGTTGAAGACAGCTGCCCGGATAAACGCACCAGCAGGTAGACCAATGCAGACCACAGTGCCACGTCCGCGGACGTACTCAGCAGCCTGTTGGAATGGCTTCTCGGTCACAGCCAGCAGAATGGCAGCGTGAGGGCCCTCGCCATCGGGGGTCGATGCCTTGACCTCGGCAACCAGGTCCTTAGACTTGGTGAAGTCGACATATGTGGCAGCGCCCAGCTGCATGCACATGGCACCCTTCTCGTCGCCGCCATCAATGGCAATGGCGTGCAGGCCCATGGCCTTGGCGAACTGCAGAGCAATCGAACCCAGACCACCTCCAGCACCAACAATGGCGACGTGCTGGCCAGGCCTGACACCTGACTCCTTCAGACCCTTGTAGACAGTGATACCAGCGCACAGAATAGGTGAAACGGCCTCGAGATCGCACTCTTTGGGGATGCGGGCAACATGGGCAGCACTGGCCACGGCGTACTGCTGGAAGGAGCCATCGACAGTGTAGCCCGAAAGGGCAGCCTTGGCACACAGGGGCTCATCGCCGTTGAGGCAGTAGCTGCAGTTGAGGCACGAGTCGTTGAGCCACTTGACACCGACGTGGTCGCCAAGCTTAATGTCATTGACCAGAGAGCCGACGGCAACTACGACACCGGCGCCCTCGTGACCGCCGATCAAAGGCAACTTGGTTTCTAGGGGCCAGTCGCCGTTCATGGCGTGTAGATCGGTGTGGCAAACACCAGAGTACTTGATGTTAATCAGGACCTCAGTAGGGCCGGGGGTGCGGACGGGCACCTTCTTGTAGACGGGCACTAAAGAAAAGGGCATTTGTTAGCATGATGGAGATTTGACGGTGGAAGAGAAGACATGGGGCCGTTCAAAACATACTGGTGCCGGTCTTTTCAATGACCTGAGCCCACTGCTCGGTAGGAAGGTTGGGAATAGAAGACATGACGGTGGTTTGGGGAGGGGAGGAGTGAGTTGTTGGAAGAAGAAGCAAAGAGTATAAGTGGAATGAGTTGAAAACAGCGGTTTAACCCGAGAAATAAGTAGCAGAAGAGTGAATGAGATGATGATGAGAAAGAAAGGAAAACACAACAGCTTGACAAACGGTGGACACGGCGGGTATTTAAAGACGAGCAAGCATGAGGCGGAGAGGCAAGGTGAAAGGCAGAAAGGGTATAGTAGCCCCTCCCTCCCCCCACAGCGTGTGCAAACTGAGGCCAAAGCTAAGCAAGCCAAACCGTCAGCAGTAGGTAGCAACAAGCAGTTAGCAAACAAGGCGGTCGAAACGGGACGGAGGGGAAGACAGCAAGGG
>NETT01000004.1:0-37622 GCA_003449175.1 Ceratocystis smalleyi | reverse complement strand
CTTATACATGCATGTATCACGTCCCAGCAAAGTCCTAGGCACTTGAACTCCCTTAAAAATGCTTCTCAACTTATTATTTATCGGTAACCAACCCCCATATAGTCATATCAACATCATAAGGGCTTGTAAGTCATAGATATCACATATTAATAACGTAAACTACTGGAAGCTCTTCTGTGTAGTGTCTCGCCCGCATATAGAGGGGGAAACAAAGACAAAGCTCCAGTCAAATAATCATGTCTTCATGGTGCAAGAGAAGACAGTAGGGTATCGTCGAAAAGAGAGCCGTATACCAAAGAAACCCGAACGCATAATAAGAAAATACAACAGGGAAGTGCCCAAGGACGAGGGAAAGGGAGAGAGAAAGAAAACAGAAGGGGAATATAAACACAGAGTGTAGGATAACTTAACAAGCATGTGTCGTCAATAAATGAAGGAAAAAAAAAGAAGAAAAAAAGATTCCCCCTCACGAGGCGGGCAAGAAAAAGGGCGAGAGGGAAACTGACGAGGAAATGTAGCAAAAGATATCAAATCTCGATCTAAAAGGAAACAGAACAAAACAGACATTTAGTTTTCGTATCGCAGACAGATGCCTTCATAATTAAAGTCAACGTTGGTGTTGGAGTAGAAGCGATTGTCGTCGCTGTAAGATCGTCGGGATGGCTGACGTAGTCTGGCTTTACTGATGCGTTTCACGGCGTGTCATCCCATACGCGTGTTCACCTATCCTCATTGAGAAAACCAGCTCTAATGTTAGCAGGGCAGCGGAAAAAAACACAAAAGGGGAAATCAGGACAAAGATATACCTACCTACCAGGTGATGCCCCTGGAGGCACCATGGAGCTCCAGTTATCAAAGTCCCAGAATAGCAAATCTGTGTTCTGAATCTACACACCGAAGAGTCAGTATTTATGCGGATAGTAGCGGCAAGACTAGAGGAGAAGAGAAGAAAAAGCTCTCCCTCAAATGAACATACCAGACCGTTAGGCATCGTCTCGTTAGATACAAACATGTTGGGTCGAATTTGAAACTGCTCTAGCATTGGGTCTGGCGGACTCATCCCTGAGTGTATTTGGTTATGCACCACCATAGGTGTGTGGCCCGATGCTGTCGAGTGCTGCATATGCATGGCTGTCGGCTGGGCCGGTATACTCGACAGATCCATCTGTTTACTCTGCGAAATGTTCATGTTGCGCACACACTGGGACCGCACGGCCTCCAGCCCTTCTTCCAGGCCTTTAGTGCTATCTTCGGCCTCGGGGTCTGTCCGCTGTACACTGTAGAACACGACAGACAGCGAGACAATGTCGTTGATGTCGTTGGCACTGACACCATCAACGAGGAAATCCAGTGACGATTTGACAGTGGCAATTAGTCGTGCTGGGGCCCAGACATCGTTGCTGACCAGTGGCGACGGGTCATCCTCAAATGTCGCGCCGGTGCTACTGATCTGTGACGAAATGGCGTTGGAGTTCTTGACAAAGAAGCACAACGAAAAGCATGCTTGTATAATGTCCTGCCGTAGCAGCTGGCGGTACATGTCGCGGACCTGGGGCGCATATTGCCTTTCCGGGTCAATTTCACCCATATAGCGCAGAATCACCATTGAGGATCGCAAGTAGGCTTGCACAATTTCTGCGGGTGCGTCCGAAACGCCCAAGGCGAAGGGCCGGTATAGAGCCAGGAGCGTCCGACGAACTTGCATGTCCATCATAACGCGCAGTCTCCAGAGCCGGTTCAGTCCACGCGCATCAATCAAGTGGCGAGGAAAAACAAAATTGACGTCTTCTAAATAGCGCTCGAGCTTGTTTCCTAGATACAGAATTTCCGTGTAGTCGCGTACATTGTCTATGCGATGCACAACATGTGACACACGAAGACGCGTCGGCAGAGTAAGGGCTGCATAGCAGTGCACTTGAGAGTCGGTAGACTGCTCGATGGGTTTCCCAGTAGGAAGCTCGGTCATGCCTTCAAATATAGAACTGTCGTCAATGTTGAGAGCTTGCCGGCAAGTGTAGTCACCATCCCGGACAAGCGCGGGGAGGTTGCAGAGCATTGATACATGCAGGTCCATGTCAAGAATGGAGTACCACAGGCGACGTCTTAGCTCCCCCGTGAAAATAGGCATCTTGTCATACTCTGAGGGATCGCGGTGTAGACCCATGGTCATGGCCATACGGACAATGTATCCCAGCTGAGTCCATGCATCGTGGTCGCGGATAAGCGAGCTGAGTCGCATGCAGTGAAGGAGGAGAAGCTCAGTCTGGAGCGTCGTGATGTCAACAAGTTGCTTGCCTCGCAATCCATCCAGCCATGCTCTAACCAGAGCGCAGGCTGTGGGTATGTGAACTCCGTCTCCCCGCTCAATGCTTAAGCCATGGCCCTTAGAACTGAAACGGGAACCAATAGCAACTGCAGTCAAGAGCTGGGGTAGAAAGTAATCGTCGGTCATCTTGCCTTGCCAAAAGGTATCGCACTTCTCGCGAAAACTCTGGATGTGCAGAAAACGAAAGATGACTTCGCTGACATCAAAATACGTCTCTAACAACGGCATGCAGATGTCCTGAGGCGGCAGAATATCGGCCATACGTTTGCTGATGGGAAGCATAGAGTCGACATATACCGATATAGGAGCAACTGCCTTGCGGTTCTCGACCTGCAAATACTTGTGGAGGTTTTCAAGTGTGATGAAGAGATCACGAAGTCCATCAACCTTGGAAGGGTTGGCGAGAAGACTTTTTGCTTGGGGAAACTGAGAGCATTTGTTAGGTTTTTGAGCCAGAAGATGGGGCAAAGCAAGGAGGAGCAGACGATAGGAAAAGAAGAGATCCATACCAAGTTCAAAAGTACACGGGGACTGTTCTGGCCAAAAAAGCGTGTGCGCAAGGCATCGCTCTTGATTGTCAGTTGTCGGATTGTTTTAGGGCTTGCAGCGTTTAGCATCTTGGATGCCGAGTTGTCTGTCCTTGCCGGGCTCTTAGCCACGACAGCCTGCTCAAGTCGTTCCAGACGCAATACTAGATCCTCTAGCGTTACCGGCTCGCCATTGCGCGTCATCCCCACGGATTTGTAGTCGCCTAGCCCTGCGGCACCCATACCCGATATAGCTCCTATACCGGCAGCCATGCCAGGGCCACCTATGCTATTAGACGATGACGAGTATACTTTCTTGGTGGGTCGTGAGTCGCCATCGCCGTCTGACCCGTCTGATAGATTCGCAGAGTCAAGGTCGGTGGCATAGCGACATATGCGTTGTGACTTCTGGCACTGTGAGCAGTTTGCCCCGCGATCACAGCGAAGTTTGCGTTTACGGCATTCGGTGCAGGATTTGACAGGCCGAGGACGCTTGATACTTCGGTTGTTGCTGCCGTTAGTATTGCCGTTAGTATTGCCGCCGCTGTTGAAGGTGCCGGGTATATAGGCGGAGGTAGCAGTGGCAGAGTTACTGCTGTTGGGCATTATTTGTGGAGAGGAAAGTCCCGGGGTTGACGAAGTTTTGACGTAGTCATTGTGTATTGGCTGTTGGGGAGTCTGTTGTTGTGATGGCTGTGGTTGCTGTGGCTGTGGCTGTGACTGTGACTGTGGCTGTGGCTGTGGCTGTGGCTGTTGTTGCCGTTGCTGCTGCGGCTGTTGTTGCATGACTTGGTGGTTCTGGGGCACTACCATCTGAGGAGGCAGCGGTTGGTGCATGTGGTTGTGCTCGGGCATATGAGGCTGGGGCTGAGACTGGGGCACTTGGTGACGCTGGGATGTCTGATGTTGCTGCAGTAGCTGCTGCTGCTGCTGTTGTTGTTGTTGTTGCGACTGCTGAGAGTGGCGGACGACATGTTGGGCGTGTTGAGAATGCTGCAGATGATGCTGGTGCATCACAGAGTCCTGTGGGGCCATTGCCGACTACAACTTTAGGCTTAATCACAGCTTCCACTATAATTCCAGCTCTCTATAGTGGCAGGGTCTTACTGGCACAGCGGATCGCCCGACTCTCGAATGAGAAGCCGATGCCGAAGTGGCAGGATCAGAGGGGGGGGGGGAAGAAGAAAAAAGAAGAAAACAAGAAAGAAAAAAAAGACTAATAAAAAAGAGCGACGGGATATGTACAACCACAGTTATCTATCTGGGGCAATAATAGCCCAAGTCATTCGAAGCTGGAGGGCCGTAGGGTAGAGGGTGGAGTAGAGCGAAGAGTAGAGCGTAGAGGACAGAGGGCCGAGAGGGCACACCAGGCACAACAACCACGGAGGGCAGAATGGACCTAGAGGACAAGCGACCAAAAGAGGATGGGCGGAGTGGCGGAAACAGGCCCGATGAGATCCGGGAGGGAGGGGGTCTTGATCGATCGGCACCGAAGCTCCCGGTTAAGTCAGCCCTGGCAGTTCTTCTGTCTGTTTGTTGGTCTGTCTGTCTGTCCGTCTGTCTGTCTGTCTGTCTGTCTGTCCGTCTGTACCTTGTTCCCTTTTTTTATTACTCGGCCGGAGGAGAGCAAGAATGACAGGAGAGCTTAGGGATTGGCGGGGGCGGTTTGCGGGCTGTTCAAGTTTCAAACTTTCTCGGCCGATTGATCTGGGTTCGAGAGGGAAGATTGGGGTTGCGGATGGTGCGTGGTTGAGTTCGTGGATATGGCTGGATGTTGGTGGGTGGATGTTGAGGGCTGGGTCGCTGGAGGGAGGTGGCTTTAGCGTTCAGTGGCGTGAAAAAAGAAGAGAGACTGGCAAAAAAAGGACGGAGGGCGCTGAGAAGATCTGGTCCAGGAGAAAGAGTGCAGGCCAGAAGAGCGGGCAGGGCGTGGGTGTATGTAGACGCGATGGGCCTGAAATGGGAGACAGGCAGGCAAGTTGAGCTAGTGCAGTGCAGTTGGTGCAGTTGGTGCAGTGCCTTGCAGTGCAGGCAGGGCAGATAATGAAGGAGTTGCGTTAAATGTCTTGTCTGGTAGTGAACACCTGTCTGAGAGGAAGACGACTTGGCATGGCATGCAGACAAAAAACAGAAGAAAGAAAAGCGGAGGAAGAGTACCGGAGATTGTCGGTTCTAGAGGAAGAGGGGAGGAAGGGGACCCTTCAATGCACGTTGAGGGGCCTTGTTCTGTCGTTCTTCTCAGGGACTGTCCTTGTGTCTTGGCCTTTTTTTTTGGTTTCTTTTTCCTTTTCCCTGTCCCCTCCTTCTTCCTTTCTCTTTGTACTTTCTTTTCGCGGCCTGGTCAACCCGTCCGTCTCTTGTTCTTCTATGACATCAACCACTACCCACTACCCGCAGTTGTCCTTTGATTTGCCTTCTGGCTAAACAGTTTTCTGGATGTGGGAAGAGATTTCGCAGCGAGGACAGGAGGCACAGCCAGTGCGATGCACAGAAACAGCCCTTTCTCCCTGATCGTACGCCCGTCAAGGTCAAAGCCAAATTGCCTTCCCCCCCCCCCGTCAACTGTGCGCTGTGATGTAGTGTTGGTGCGCTGGCTGGAAGGCGAGAAGAGGAATCAATAAGCGGAGCGAATGAGAAAACAAATAGCGCAGCGGCAAAGCCTATACTAGACGACGGAACGAACCCCAGCCAAATGCAGACAGCGTGAGATGGCAGCAAAGATAACGGACAAAGAGGCTCAGAAGAGAACGAAAGAGACGTAGAAAATGAAGCCACACGGGAAACCCAGCCAAAAAAGGAGCTCCACATCACGACTCGCACAAACACAGCTCACAATGTACCATTGCTATGCATATTTCACGTAATGTGTACATGCAGCCAAGTCTGCTGTTTTCCAGGCCGTATGTCCTGTACTGTGTGGGCATTCCCAGTCACGAGCATCTGACACTGACGGCCCGCACACCCACGCATACAAGAGCCGTGCAAAAGGGCATCCTCTCATACTGTACAGGCCTCGCGGCTACTACAGCAACACGGGATAGGTAACACCCACAACTTCTTGCTCTGCGAGTTTCTCGCCAAGATGATCTGCTCTGTTCTTCATGCTACCGGGCAGAAGCATCTTCATCCTGAAATAAACGTGTGGCCACAAAACTCTACCAGCCTGCCACCCTTTACTTCTGCTGCTGCTACTTCTACTGCCCTGCTTTGTCTTCTCCCCCTTCTCTCTCTGCATCTTCGTTTTCCTCTTCCTCTCTTCCCTAGCCAGAGCGAGCCAGGCCATCTACCCCCAGTCTCCCTTCCCTTCCCTCCCTTCCTCTCCGATGTCTTGGCATCAATCGAGCTCTCCCATCTTCTATGCAGGGACGCAAGAAAAAGGAAGAAGACCCAGCCCTCTCCCTGCGAGGGATGGCGAGGCCCTAGAGGACCCGTGACGCAAACCACAAGGCCTCATGCCGCTGGCTAGATAGCACAACCAAAACCTGCAGACTTCGCAACCGAATGCGCAAAAGGCGGCCAGCTGAGACTTGTATGACCGCGCCTCCTCCCCGTGTGACCATTTCTCCTCCTACCTGTGCGTGCCGTTCACCACACGGCCAGCTTCCTGCACATCTCATCTGCCACGCTGACTCAAACAAAGGGAGCTTTCCACCCAATGACTCGTCAGTTTCCCCGGCAAATAAAAAAGATAAAAGCCTAAATCAAAACAACTCCCAGTCCGATTAATCCGAAGCCCTGGCATGCCTCCTTTCCCTAGCTGAGAAGAAACACCTTCGCGCTTTTTCTCCGAAACCCCAAACCTTCCTTTTCCACGTCATGAGCATGAAAGAGAGAGGGAAAAGGAGTGTCACATGACATGTCGCAGCCGACCACATGCCCTACCGTCACCGGGCTGGCGGAGACGGAAAAGAAAGTAGATAGAATGGCCAGCTTCCCTGACACGCTGTGGCGAGGCTCTTGTAAATAAAAGCGGAACTGGCGTGTACTACCCCATTATGTTATACAAAAAGACAGTAAATAGGAAGACGGAGAGAACGAGTGGCAGGCTACTGAGCAGTAGATGCCAGCGTAGACCATCTGTATCAGCTGCAAACTACATGTAAACACATGTTACTGTCTCCTCGTCAACCCCCGTCTCGATACAAACCTGGCTGTCCCGCATCACCGCTCTCTCCTAGCCGCCAGACCCCACCGGCTCATCTGCCTCTTCTTCTTCCTCCACTTCTTCAACCGTAACTTGATAAGGCCTCGCCGGCAGCCCAGCATCCAGCGCCTGCATGTCCTCCTCGCCAAACTCGTCGTAAAACTCATCATACCCCCCGGTTTCTAATTCATCTGCCTCCAACAGTGCGGCAATTGCCTCTTCGTCCGTTCGTGGCCGGCCCGCCGTCCCCCCCAAGCCAAACACACCACCCAGCAGCTGGCGGGCAATGTCGCCAACGCCTCCAAGATTTTGCAGGCTTACCCCTTCAAGTCCTAGAGCCGCCATATTGCCGCCACGCGAAGCCACCATCTCATCCCATGGCCATGAGTCTCCAGGGTCGGTGAAGATATTGTCCGCCTGCGGTGGGGGCAGTGGGTCGAAGTCGTAGTTGGGCTCAACGGCGAGCGCACCACTTGGCAAGCGGCTCATCAGCTCGGCGTTATTCTCAAGATAGATGAAGCGTGTGGTACGTAGGTCGACGGCCACTCGCGTAGTTTCGAGCACATCAAGTCTTTTCGCTGCAAGAGCTGTACTATGCAAAAGCGATTTGGCCTCGGGGCTAGCCCAAAGATCCTTGCCGTATGCAACGTAAACTTCAGTATAGAGGTCGTCGACATCGGTAGGTGGCTGTATGCCCCAGATAGCCGGCGCAGGGTCAATTTCCAAAGCCTGGAAAAGTCGGCAGTACAGCCACGGCATGTTCTCGATGTTCCCCTGCAGAGCCTCCCGCGCTTCAGTACTCTTTCCCTGCTGCAGAAGGCCAGGCACCAATGAGTGGCGGTAATATGCGTGTTCCGGGGCATACGCCACAGTGTCGTTGTCCTTGTACCAGCTGAGGAACGTCTCAAGCCAGTCAACTTGATGTGTACGCACAGCAAGCATGTGGATCACATGATTCATGCCGTAGACATCTTGGTTTGGCTGCAAGGCTAGCAGCAGCTTGGCCCATTCAAATGCCGTGCGGTATGCGCCCTTTTGCACCAGCGCGCGGATGTTACGGTAGCCAGCCAGGAAGAACCAGCGATTCTCAGGGTGTGCAAAATCTAGTCGTGCAGCGCCATTTTCAACGTCCTTGCGGAATGATGAAAGCGAGACACGTCCAAAAGTGAAAAGTGCCCGCTGTGTAAGATCTGCGGCAATGGCGTGGTTCTTGTCGTGGTCTTTTGCAATCAGATAGCATTGCAGCAGGTACATAATATGGTAAGCTATATAGGGTGTGTTAGCAACATATTGTTCACCTAGTCAGAGTCAACAAACGGGCAGTAGAAGGAGAGGAGACTTGCGAAATGAGTGAACCCCGCCAATAATGGAGCCCAAATCCCCTAGCCGTGCCGTTCGGTAAAAGATTTTCTTGATCTTGTTGAAGGCCGGATTGCCCACAAACTTATAATCAGTGCATGCCTCTGTTTCCTGCTTGCCAACCCTCTCCATCATCAAGCCCTCGGCTGAAGCTTTTGGCCACGATTCCTTTCCGTCGATAAAGATATTCCTTTTCAGCGTAACATCCGGCAGCTTGCCGCTGGCGTATTGGCGCAAGACATCTTCCAGCGTCATAGTGCCATCAGGGCGCACCTGTGGGGGCTGCATATTCACGCTTTCTGTAGCGTTTATCACATCCCGGCCAAACACAGCAATCATCTCTGTCCGTTCCTTAAGGTTCTTGGAGTTGACTGCGAACAGTTTCCTGTGTATTTCGATAGTTTCCCGGGAATTACGTAAGCCTGGAGCCGCACCAGCGCTGTCTTTCATGTTCAGTTCACGCAGAATGCGGTCTATCTCGTCTCCATCCCCGTCTTTGTTGTTAGCCGGGACGCCCAGCGTAGTGTTGTTTGTCGCCTTGTCATTGGAGACGCCTCCCTTTTTACCCTTTCTTTTTTTCTTGCCGCGATTTTTCTTCTTTTTAGGAGCAGCATCGGGGGAGGTACGTGGTGGCAATGCTGTATCGGGTGTTATCGGGGCGTCACTGTCCGTCTCAGGGCCATTGCCGTCATCGCCACCGCCATCGTCACCGCCGTGGTCATCACCGTCGTCATCGCCGTCGTCATCGTCACCCTGGTCGCCCAAAGCTGCAAAGAGACTTTTCTGTGGCTTGACTACATAGTCCTCAGCCTCACTGTCCGACTCTTGATCGTCCTTGTTGACAATGCCTTCAGCCTCACGCTGGGCTAAGGCCGCAAGGTTCTGCTTCTCGCGCAGTTTTCGTAGTTGGCGGGAAGACATTTCGTATCTGTGGGCATGTCAAGCCTGTAGTAACAGAGAAAGAATATGAGATTGCAGGAGACCTTGGCGGGCGAGAGCGGTAAAAAGCACGTAGCAGGTTCTCAAGACAAGAAATAAGCAAGAATTAAAAAGAAAAATGATGATGATTAATGTCGTAATTATGTCACTAATGTGGGTGGGGCTAGTATAGTTACACGATAGCGGGGCGGGACAGCTTCGGGTGAATGTTGGACAACACATGCTTATCCGATATTCTACCGAACGGGAGCCCGAGTACATGCTCCACACGGTATAGCGTCTCCAAGAATGTCGATATACGACACACCATCACATTCGTGTCGCAACAGGTAACATATACAGCTGTAGTGACATGTCCTGTCTTGCACAATACATACGTTCTCAGAGATGCGCCCCCATCCACTGAGTACTGTGCGTTCGCCCGAAATTGTCCCGCATATGCAACATCACACGTAGCCCGCAGCCATGTGGCCAAATGGTCATGCCGTTCGTGTATACATTCGCCGCTCCCAAGTACCCCATAACATGAAAAGACAATTCATAGAGCATCTGTTTCTGTCCAGCAAATCACGGGCTCTTACCCGTTTTTACGAGGAGTTCGCGCCGTCAAATATGCGGAACGACTACAAGTCGTTCAAAAAAGAACTGTGAAAGAGGAACGCCCCGGTGCAGTTCCCGATCCCCCCTCCCTCCCTAGGGAGAACCGCCAAGGCTATAGCTATGAAATGGAGCACCTCGATGCGACTTCAATTTCGGGGCCTTGTCATACAACAAGCATGAGAGCACATATCTACCCGTGGAATCGAGAAACCCAGATCGCGGCACTCGTGCCCCATCACGACCGTGATGCTTCTGATAAAGAAGCCAACAATCTGGCCAACACTACGGCGGGCTTGCTAACTGCCAGGGGAGAGGGATGATGCGCCTAAATACCACTCATTTGCTCATATCACACCATCTATTTGGCGGCTAAATAACCACAATGGAGATTCTATTCGGGCTAGTATAGATACCAGTAGTCACTTGGACACGCACTACAATGGCTTGTCTCAGGCTTCTAGGAATCCGAATCGGTCTTCTGTGCTACCCACCCATCAGCCATTAGGCCTTGTTTTTGAAATACACCCCATATAGCCTAGCAGGCCTTCGTTCCTTAGCGTTAGCAAGCTCGCCAGTACACGATAAACGATATTAACCAGCACTATAAGTCTCATCACATCAGTCTTATGAAACGACGTTCTCATAGCCTCAGACTGGCCCTCCTCTTTCCCTTGTCTTACGCCCTCCCAAAACTTGCTGCTACTGCTTTTCCACCCGCTGTGAGCCCAGCTTTTCTTTGCCACCCATGATTTAGCAAGCGTATCGTTGACCCATCCCGCTCTTTACCTTCTTTATAGCACAAAGTCTCTCTTTCTTGTACTCCCCCTCCCTTCTTCACCCCACGCCTCTCACTACGTCCTTTGGCGACAAAAATGGCAACCCCTCCATCCCAAGAGTACTCAAATAGCCCTACAACTTGTAGTAACACCCAGCCGGTATTCGAGTTTCGACGTGCCAGAATGGCGGATCCTGTCTCTTAAAACTAACTAGCCAGTACGCGCTACACCTCTTCTATAGGGTGGGTAGAAGGACATAAGTCTATCTCTCTCTTGAATGTGCATATGAATGTATGTATCTATGTTCGTCGGATTATATGCACATGGATAAAGGTATTAGTCGTAGGAATGATCAAGTGCTAGCAGTAACAATGGGGGCGAGAAGAAAAAAAGAAAATGGGGGAATCAACAAAAAGTAGAACAACAAGAAGCAAAAAGAATAGGTTCTCGTCGGCAGAGCAAATGATTTGGCCAGCCAGTTACAAAACACCCATCGACGCACGGCCGGCTTCTCCGTCTAGGTCGCCGTGTAGTCCTCCGTCCGTCTAACCGTCGGCTCAAGTCTCCAAATCACGTAGCCGATGCTGGCACCACCGTACCATCTGCTAAAATCACAAAATCGCCCATGTCATCATCGTCCAAGTCGGCGTCGGCGTCATATGTTGGCGTAATGGTCACATCGCCCGCATACTGCTCGTCACCGTCAAGGTCCCCGTCCTCCACCACACCCCCAGCTGAGGTGCCCCAGATGTCACGACGGACCTTTTCTTCGGCAGCTCTACGGGCACGCTCAACCTCTTCAAAGCCGCCGGATTTCTTCAGCCTGCCTGAATCGACAAACGATGATATCTCCTTTTGCAAATCGTTGGTCATGCGTGTCGCCAACTCTTTCTGTCGCAGCTTCTGTGCGCGCTCAATGGCTTCAAGCCGGTCCTCATGGTTTGGCTGCAATGCACGCACCTCGCCTAGCACACCGTCCTTGGCTGCGTTCTGGTCCATGCTGTTTCCCAGGTTATTAAGACCTTTGGAAAAGCTCCGGGCTGATCCTGCACTAGCGCCTGTGCCGTTGTCCTTCATCTGCTCTTTGGTGGCCTGCTCGACGAGGGCAAAGGTCTCCGAGGCCTTTTGCAAATCGTCCTTGAGGTCCACCAGCAGATCTTCCATGAGCCGCAGCTCGTCCCGGCCTTGGCAAACGTCCTCCAGCTCCTTCTCCCAAATTTTGGTCCATAGCGGACGCTCGCTCTTGAGGTACTCGTCCATCTGGCTAAGTTCTTTCGTCAGCAATGCGATATCCTTGGTAACAGTCTCCAGCTGCCTGGGCAGAGGCCGCACACCACGGTGAACCACATCTTTGCGTAGATCCTCAACCAGGTCTTGTAGGTCGTCGACTTGACCAACAAGACGGTCCGAGTCCGAATTGAGCTTTTTGCGGCCATTGGCTACATACGAGTAACCAGCATCGCCGTCAATGTCGGGAATAATAGTCTTGACAACGGCTGTCTTGATATTAGCGGCCTTGGCACGCAAATTCAACATTGAAGACTCAATGTCAGCCTGGAATGACGAGTAGGTTTGGCGGAGCACAGCCAGATCCCTACGGAGAACCTTGATTTCGCTAATGTCCCCAGAGCCCAGCCTGGAGCCGGCAGGGGCTGTACTCCTTGGTGAGCTGCCCACAATGGGCGGCCCTTGTTGGATGATAGTCTGCGGAGGCGCTGAAGCAATGCGAGCAATTTCCTTGGCGGCCTCTTGCTGCTTTTCAGAGACGCGCACAATAGCAGCGCCCTGGACGTCGACGTTTTCTTTCATCTGCTCGACGAGCTTTCTAATGCCGCCAAGCCCCTCGTCAATGTGGCGGCGGACTTCGTCCAAGGCCTCAACATTGAGGACAAGCACAGTGCGGTCGCTGATATCGGAGAGGTCTTCAAGCTCATGTCGTACTCCGGACACTGGGTCCTGGATGTAAATTTCAGGGAGGTCAACGCCATTGTGGTGGGTGTTCCAGGAAAACTTTTCGATGAATGCCAGCTGCAGGCGTCCAATGGAGAGCTCCTTGCGGCCCTCTGGCAACACAAACTTTTTTATCTTGCTCTTGTACTGCAGAAATAGCGTAAGATCCTTTGGTGTCTGCGGTTCCGAAGGCGGGGGAGATGACGGGATTGACTTCTTTTCAGGGGTCCTTGGCTTCTTTGCCGTGCCACTCCTCGTGGGCGAGTTTGCGTCTTCTTCGGGCACGGGAGGCATCTCCTTGTTCATCCTAGACTTGGGCCAGTTAGGCTCGTCAAGCTGGGACGGCAGTTCAGTAACAGACTCGCCTTCCTGGAGTTGCTGGCCAGGGACTCGGGCGGGAGCCGGCGAGCCATCGGCAGCGCCAGAGCGAGTAAGGTTGGAAGCGGCGCGAGAATGGCGGCTGATGACGGAGTCTCGGCGGGTTTGGACGGCCTGCATGGCCTCCTGCTTGTCCTTGTTGGGGCGGCCAGGCAAGTTAGTAGCATTTTGTGGCATCATAGGCACAGCCTGAGAGTTGAGGACCTTCGAGATCTGGTACTGCGAGTAACGGCGCGATGCTCGTCGTTCCAAAACGCCTTCTTTCTGGAGCTTGGCCAAGGCGTCGGCCGGGGTCTGTGTTTCCTTGGGCGGCGGCGGAGGCGGCGGGGGGAACGAGTCGAGGGCAAAGTCCCCACTAGGGGCGCCACTTTCAGGGTAAGGCGGCATGGGAGGAGGGGCGTGTTGGACGGTTCCGTTGGAGTCGACGTCGGAGATTGCGGAAGAGCGGGCGTGGCGTTCTCGTGTAGAGTTGTGGCGATAGGAGCTGGCCTGCGAGTCGCCGCGACGGACATCGGAGTACCCGTTTTCGAGGCCGTCTTCGATCATGTTGGTGAGTCCGCTGGCTCCGCTAGCGGCACTAACACCGCTGGCACCACTAGCTGTGGTGCTGACACTGGTGATGCGCTCAGGGCCAGCGCCTCCCGTAGCAGCCCCGCCGGAGCCGCCGCTATCGCGATCGCCTCGGTGCCTTTGACGGAGGCTTTGTTGTTTGTGGCGAAGGCCCTGCAGCAGCTTGATGATGATATCGCGGATTCGGGGCAGATAGCGGTCGAGGCTTTCGGGGCTAGCTTCTTGGCTCAGTGTGGCCTCAAGGACGTTTCGCAGCTCTTGGGGGACATTTCCCAAGTCGGTGGTGCTGACGTTAATGGCGTTGAATGCTCGACAAGCCATGTTGAACTCGTAGCCCAGGCGAACGTAGACATCGGACACCTGGCTGTCGGTCGCCTGGTTGTGAGACCATTTTGTGAGGATTTCGAGGAGTCTCTTGGTAGCTACTAGGAGACGGGTAACGCCTTTTTCGATGAGGGATAGGGAAGAGGAAGTGCCACCACTGGACGTCTGTTATTGGGAGAGGGTTAGTTTTTTTTTTTTCGGACAGGTTTGTATCTGTGCAAGTAGGAGGAAGGAGGGGGAGGCGGAGGATGCGGAGGGGAGGGGAAAGAAAAACTCACGCTTGGGCGGCCAGACCCCGCCTGTGACCTTGATCGTGACGATCCCGAGGCTCGGCCGCCAGACAAGCTAGCGCCTGGAGATTGAGATCGGACTGAAGCAGTGATATTTGGCGGCGATGTGGGTTCGTTTGCGTTTGTATTTACGGCTGCTGGAGAGCGCCGTTGTCTCGTAGATGAGGACATGGCGGGCAAGTGGCACACGCAGAAATAGATGGGAATAGAGATAACGAGCTAATGGGAGGCCAAGCCGAAGATGAGGACGAGGACGAGGAGAAGATGAAGATGAAGATGGTATACTAGTAGGAGCGATAAGTTCGACTATTACGACGGTGATGGTGATAACTATGATTTTAATTCCGATGCTGGTGGCTGTTGCAGTGTGCGTTGAAGCACAACAGGATTGAGATTGGAGACAAGACGGTGGTGGTGCGTGCGTGCGTGCGTATGTTGTTGTATATTGTGTTCGAACTATGGCGGTAAAGAAAGAGACAGCGAGAAGAGGAAAAGCACAAGGGATCGACAACTGATAAAAAAACAAGGAAAAAGAAAGAAACAAAGCAAAACTTCAGCCTTGTTAACGGTAGAAGGAAAGGGAAAAAAAACCCCCATAAGCAGACAAGAAAATATCACCAGAATTCAACGAGGAAATTCGATTAAATTTGAATTAATTCAAAATATCGGAAACTGGGTTTTCTTCACGTGCAAGAACAGGAAGGAGAAGGATAGCAAAACTCTGAGTAGCTTGAGCCAATAGAGACAAGAGACAGGAGACAGGAGACAGGAGACAGGAGAGGAGCGAGAGAGGAGAGAGGCGTTGCTGGCGTTGCTGGCGTTGCTTGTAGGCCACCGAGTCTTACTATGGCCCGCTCGCTCTCAGTGATACGGTACGCACACCCGCTGAGCAGCTTTTTATAAGCCGCTGGGCGCTATAAACAGAAACCTGACACACATCCCTGTAGCACGCTGTGGCCCTGTCGAGCACCACTATAACCTATGCCGTCCCGTCCTCACTATCCAACGCTCGCTCAGCTTCTTCTTTTCCATTCCTGCCTATCCTTTCCCTTTCCACTGCCGCTTTCATACAAAGCAGCACACACGCCCTTGTCTCCCTTCAAACTCCCTCACTTGGGAGATCCTCGCCCTCAGCGGCAAGCACATGGCTAATGCAAACCAGTAATCAGCGTTCTCGCCGCCTTGCTCGCCGCTTTTCTCGTCGCTCTTCTCTTTTTCCGCACGCCCATAGGGCACTGCATCGATTAGGGTTACCACAACACGTGACACCACGACAAAACCTCCTGACTGGCTTCCTCTGTATGTATGTGTTATTTAACGTCTACCTACTGGTTTTTGACTGGCTTCCTCTGTGCCTTGTTTCCGCTTCATCACACGCCGCTAGTGTCTCTCTCGCATCCCCGTTCAGCCCCACGATCTCCAACAAGAAAGCAGCCAAAGACCGACGCCAGAGACACTAACGCTAGCCCTTGTCCCCTGGCCACCCCCAGCCGCCACGTTGGGGTACACACGCAGAGCACAGCAGCATTGCCGTTAAATCGTAGTCCAAGTGCACGCACTTCTTGTCTTCCTCTTTTCTTCTTTGCCAAATGCATAGGCCACCTTCTGTGTTTTGGTTTCACTATAAGATGAATGCATCGTGTGCACGCCACTTCGCCTAGTACCGACTTTTCTTCCCCTCCCTTCCTGCCTTTATTCCTCTTTGCCTCGCTTCATCTTTCGCCCTCGCTCTTCACTTCACCATGTCCGACGACGGCGCCCACGAAGCCCTAATTCAACGGACTCCCCACGATCGCGTAGACCACAGCCACGTCCACTATCACGGCCACCATGATGCCCACGCTCTTTCCGGCCGTAAAGACGGCACGTCTGGAAGTGCCCCCAGCACGTTTGTATGGATGCTAACGGCTGCTGCTGGAATCAGCGGTCTTTTGTTTGGCTGTAGGTCTTGTTTTCTGCTTTGGGCTGCTCGGCGCAGAGTTGCTGCCCCTGGCTCATAACGTCATAGCTGCCACCAAGACCGAAACTAACACACCGTGCCCTCGCAGATGACACCGGAATTATCTCCGCCACTCTAGTCTCGATCAACCAAGACCTCTCCAACCGCTTGCTCACGTCACTCGACAAGTCACTCATCACTTCCTCAACCGCCCTCTTTGCCCTGCTGATCTCGCCTTTCTCGTCCGTCCTGGCCGACCGATTCGGTCGCCGCCGCGTCATTCTCATTGCCGATGGTCTCTTCATCGCCGGTGCCATCGTCCAGGCTGTGTCTCATTCTGTTCTGGTCATGGTTCTCGGCCGTTGCATCGTTGGGGCTGCCGTTGGCGCCGCCTCCTTTGTCATCCCACTGTACATTGCCGAAATCGCACCGTCGGCCCATCGTGGCCGTCTAGTCACGGCTAATGTACTGTTTGTCACTTTGGGCCAGGTCGTTGCCTATGTGATTGGCTGGATCCTGGCGCAGTATGGAAATCGCGAGACGGCCTGGCGCTGGATGGTCGGCCTTGGTGCCCTGCCGGCTATGCTGCAGTTGCTTCTGCTCATCCTGATGCCCGAAACACCGCGCTGGCTGGTGCGCAACGGCAATGTGTCGCTGGCGAAAAGGGTTGTGCTGAGGGTAAATGGCTTTTCAGTATATGCTGCCGACGCCGTAATCCGCGATATCGAAGTTGAAGTCCGCAATGAGCAGGAGGAAACCGCTGCACTTCACTCGCGGCGCGAGCGCTTGACTAGCAGCTTCTCAGCAATCCCCGACTCGTGGTACGAGCTATTCAGCGTGCCAAGGAACCGTCGGGCACTGGCTATTGCGTGCTTGCTGCAGGGCCTGCAACAGCTGAGCGGCTTTGTACGTCTTTGCCCTTG
The DNA here is from genome assembly GCA_003449175.1 of Ceratocystis smalleyi. Lineage (NCBI taxonomy): Eukaryota > Fungi > Ascomycota > Sordariomycetes > Microascales > Ceratocystidaceae > Ceratocystis > Ceratocystis smalleyi. The sequence continues at coordinate 20,577 of NETT01000004.1, read as the reverse complement.
TTTATCCTTTGCCCAATCTGTCTGTGCTGTGTGTGCTAACTCTGGCTTCTCTAGAACTCACTCATGTACTTTTCGGCTACCATTTTCACCATGGTTGGCTTTCCAGTGCCCACGCTCACCTCCCTGACGGTCGCGGTCACAAACATGGCCTTCACTGTCGTGGCTCTTTTCATCATTGATCGCATTGGCCGTCGCCGCATGCTGCTATGGTCAATCCCGCTTATGATTGTCGGCCTCGTCATATCAGCCTACGGCTTTTCGCGAATTAACATCATGGGCACTTCGTCTACGCCGTCGTCGCCGCTTCCGTCGCCGTCAATGTCGCCGTCATCGTCTGCAGCTCTTATCCTTGTTAGTTTCATGGTCTATGTCTCGGGCTATGCTATTGGCATCGGCAATGTTCCGTGGATGCAAAGCGAACTCTTCCCGCTATCAGTGCGCTCGCTCGGCAGCGGAGTTGCCACTGCCACCAACTGGGGCGCCAACTTTGTTGTTGGCCTTACCTTTTTGCCCATGATGGACTCACTCACACCTACCTGGACCTTTGCCCTCTATGCCGTGATCTGCGCCGCCGGACAGTTCCTGATCTGGCGCATCTACCCAGAGACCGCTGGGCTGAGCCTCGAGGAGGCGACGTCGCTACTGGATCATGGCTGGGGCGTGAATCAGGAAGACGAATAAGTTCCTAGGAGAGAGGGAGCGGGTCAGGCGTGTGGCGTGGTGAGGTCCCTGTCTACCCACTGGATTTCTTTTTCTTCTTTTTCTCCATTACCTTTCGTTCTCCTTGCCAATCTGATCAACCAGCCAGCGTTTTGTTTTTTGTTTCTCCTCACATACCTACACACTAGTTTTTGTTTGTTTTTACGCCTTCTTTTTTCTGGGAGTGTCAAGCGTCAAACCACTCACCATCCACCATACCTTGTCTTCTTTTGAACAGAAATACCCAGGAGCAACAGCACGCGCTATATATATGTTGGCTTTATAGCTGCTAGGAACACTAGAGATCTAACAAACGCAATTGCAATGCAGCCAAATATTACTGCAAATCATACACCAAGTGCAGAGGGCATGTAACCGTAATACTACACAGCTCGGGCTACCCTACTACTACCCCTCTTTTTCGTCTCCTCCATTATCATCAGGGTGGCCTCACGGACTTCATCCAGGCTCGAGCCGATCCAAACTTGGACTAGATCCAAGAAAATGCGGCTTCTCGCCCCTAGCAATGCCGCATGTGCGTGCGGAATTTGGGGCGAGACGCAGGTTGAAAACAAAAAGAAATAATAAAAAAAGAACGCAGACCTAACTCCAGTAGTAGCTCTACGAAGCTAAACCCTAGGTACAGTGCCGCCCGCCTTGGCCATCTTTCATTCGTATTGCCATAGAGGCCGGCGTTCTATGGGTGTCTCTGTCGCTCTAATAGCGTAGTGTTCTAATATGTCAGTTGACAGCTCGTCTCACTCAGCGGCAAAATCAAAGGCCTAAGATGGTGTAATGGGTGGGGGACGGCCGGTACCGCAACCGCCACTGGTGCTCGCGGCCGAGGTTGGATACATACACGGGGCTTTGTTTTTCTTTTCTTTTCTTTAGGGATTATTGGACGTTTGAGGCCCTTCGTTACTAGCCGCGGCAAACCATGTCCGTCCCATGTACAGTACAGATCCGGGATGCTAGGGTGGAGGGCTTGGCTGGCGTCTTTTGCTCTCCAGCCTTTTTCTTTTCTCGAATAACGTCTGCATATCTGAACTCTTCTTCGCGCGAAAGTAGTCCAGGGCCGGCCTAAGCTCAAGTCCAGCAAAAAGAATGCAGCTCTCTCTCCCTTTCTTTCTTGTTATTCCTTAACCACAGTCGTTCTTAGTCCCCATCCCCTTCTTCCTCTAGGATCCAATACCCGCAGCCAGCCCTGTTGCACATTGTCCTTTGACGGCTTTTTCGAGTAACAAACGGCGAAAAAGGAAGCAAATAAATTAACCTCCTCTTCTATTCTCGGTTCACTATCTCTTGTCTCCTACAAAACCTGGGTTATATCCACCCGACAAAGTCACAAGACAATAAACAAAACATGAAGTAAAAGACCACTGGAAGCGAGGGCACAAGGCAGTGCCGCAATTCTACTATGGCCTTGACGTCTAGCTTCTGGTTTCTGCAATAATGGCGTGATCCATGGACAGAGCAGGACAAAGGCTCTTGGTGTTACTCCATGCCGACGTCAGGCTTCCGAGGTCGCTTTTCCTTCCGGCGCTATTTCACTATCACCAAGCTTAGATTTGTCATACCCCCTTTTTGATCTACACCCTTCTTTCTCGTTAATCGCGCTCCTTCTATTGCCGAGCTGGTGCTGGCAAGTGTTGAAGCAGGCTCTCGAATGTTCCGGAAGGCTTGGCTGTCTTGTTGATGTATCTTCATTGCGTAGTTTTAATGGTTACATGAGTGAGGGAAAGGCAAGCCATGCAACACGCAGAGTTCCTTTCCGCGTCAATCGTCTTTGCTTCTCCTCGTAGCTGCCGTGTATAAGCCGGCCCACCTTGTGTACATACATGATACTTGCTATATTGCGCGCGTGCTACCCATACCCTCTCCTCCCCTCCCCTCCCCTATTCTCCCTTGCATTGCATGGCAAGAGGGGGTAAAGACAAGAACAAGCGAAGGTCTATGCTCTCAATATTGGAGGGTGACTGTTGAGGGGGGTCAACCAGTGCAGAGAAGAAGACAAGGAAGTGGCCCGGCGTCAGCTTGACTCTTCTTCGTTCTCCTTGCATGTGTTGGAATGTTAGCCCAACTGCAGCGCCATCACGCGTCTTTTGTTGCCCGGCCTTGGCTTGCTCTTGATTGTTTGTGCAAGAGAGCGGAATGCTAATGCTGTGCACGTGTGCGTATCTGACAAGCTTGGCAAGCCCAGACGCCCAGACCGGGCAAGTTTAGTTACACAGACATAAAATAACGATAAAATAATCATAGCAGCAGGAAAGAGACAAGCAAAAAAAGAAGAAACGGCAAGAGCCCTCGGCATCCTTGCTAGCTAACACCTCTTTGCCCCGCAGGCAGCTACCTAGTAGAGCAAGAACCTACGCTTTCTCTTTTTAGGACACACCGGCAACCGGCTAGCAAAACTCGGCATTTTCGTGCTCCGGGCAAGGGCTGTGTGTGCTCAAAGTCCTACCTACAGCCAATAGCTCATAGATCAATAGCCCAAGGTCCATAGCATGCATGGCGCCAGATAGGAGGCGAAAAAGAAGGAGGGGGGGAAAGGACGAAGAATGAAATACACGGAGAAACAACTGGCGGGCTAATACCAACTAGGCAATCTTCCCTTCGCCGTAGACCCGCACTGCCGTCCCAAAGCGTCTGTGGCTCCTTGTGTTAGTTCTCGTGAAGCTTTTCCATTTCGTATATGATTGTGCACATTCGCCTCTTGATTCTCTTGGTTAAATTCCTTTCTCTTCTTCTTCCCATCATACTGTCCCCCACCTCTTGGCTTACCTTGTCCCGTCTGTCCTGCCAAGTTCTTGTGTGCCTAGTCCCATCGACACTACGTTCTCCTGTCCCGTTTTTTACCTTCATTACGCTTCTCTGTATTAGAGCTCGAGGGCAAAGCTAGCTGTCCCGTGCCAGCAACCTAGCCTTTGTCAAAAGGTTTCCAGAGCCTGGAACGGCATTACCATTGGCCCCTCTTTACTACAATGTCTATAGAACGGCATTTCAGCAACATCGTCAATGAAGAACTCGAGCGGGCGTCTGCCGATGCCACCGACCCCATATCCCGTAGGCCAACTCTGCACGACCATCATGGAAGGGGCTACAACGCAACATACCGCAGCAATGACACCACACGCGAGGTCGAGAACATTGCCACGATTGACTCGAGCGACTCTGAGAGCGACTCAGCAGCAGCCAACTTTCCTGGCTCGCTTCGACGCCGCAACCCCAGTCAACTGAGCCGAGCATCGACACAGCCCGACCACCCCGTGGAACTGAGTCGAATCCACACCCAACGCTCACAGCACTCGAATACCGTCGGCCGTGACCCCGGCCGTGTCAGCCGCCTCAACAGCCTATTCCGCCGCCCGACCAAGCCATTGCCTAATTTCGGAGCTGGTAAGCCGTTCCCTCCGCCTCTGCCAGATCAAGAAGATTATGTTGTGGAGTTTGACGGGCCCGATGACCCGCTGCATGCGCAGAATTGGCCGATACAGCGCAAGTAAGTTCGTTTCGTACCTTGGCGCTGCCCGGCTGTGGGGCTGTTGGACTAACACTTGATTTTGATAGACTCATCACGTCTGCCATGCTAGGGTACACCACCATGACCTCTGCTTTCACCTCTTCCATCTTTTCCACCGCCACACACGCCGTCAGTCACGAGTTTGGCGTCTCGGCCGAAGTCGGCGTTTTGGGCACTTCTCTGTACGTGCTCGGCTTCGCCTTTGGCCCCAGTCTATGGGCGCCCTTGTCAGAGCTCAAAGGCCGAAGATTGCCCATCGTGATCTCCATGTTCGGCTTCTCTCTGTTCTGCTTTGCCTGCGCGACAGCAAAAGACTTGCAGACGGTTATAATCTGCCGTTTCTTCTCCGGCTTCTTTGGCGCCTGTCCGCTGGCGGTCGTGGCCGCCGTGTTTTCAGACATGTTTGATAACAAGACGCGCGGCATTGCCATGGCGCTCTTCTCAACCACTGTGTTCACGGGCCCGCTGCTAGCGCCCTTTATCGGTGGCTTCATAGTCACATCGGATCTCGGCTGGCGCTGGACACAGTATATTCCCGGCATTATGGGCATAGTTGCTTTTTTGCTCGACCTCTTCTTCCTGCAAGAGTCGTATCCACCCGTCATTCTTATCGACAAGGCGGCCGACCTTCGTCGCCGCACACTCAATTGGGGTATCCATGCTAAGCAGGAAGAAATCGAGGTTGATCTCAAAGAGCTGATGACTAAGAACTTTACGCGGCCGCTGCGTCTGCTATTCTTCGAGCCCATCGTCACACTCTTGTCAATCTATATGGCTTTCATCTATGGACTGCTATATCTTTTCCTGACTGCCTACCCGCTGGTGTTCATGGGAGTCTACGGCTTCACCGCAGGCGAGTCGGGCCTGACTTTCCTTGGCATGATCCTAGGTCAGCTGATCGGCGGTGGGGTCGTGATTGCACAGCAGCCGTGGTACATGCGCAAACTGGCAGCCAACAACGGCGTGCCGGTGCCCGAGTGGCGTTTGCCTAGCGTGGTTGCCGGTGCGGTCGCCTTTGCTATAGGACTGTTCTGGTTCGGCTGGTCCGGCTACCGCAGCGACGTGCACTGGATTGTGCCGACGCTATCCGGCATTCTTTCGGGCTTTGGGCTGATGTCCATCTTCCTGCAGTCGCTCAACTATCTGGTCGATGCGTACCTTATGTTTGCGGCATCAGCGATTGCCGGAAACACATTCCTCCGCTCTCTTAGCGGTGCCTGCTTCCCACTGTTTGCTACGTACATGTTTAATGGCATGGGCATTGAATGGGCATCAACACTCCTCGGCTGTGTCGCAGTTGCACTCATACCCATCCCCATAATTTTCATCAAGTATGGCCACCGCATCAGAGCCAAAAGCGCCTTTGCACCAACCGGCCCGCCTCAAGAAGCGGCCGCCTCTGATGCCGAAGATTCGTCGTCTACTGCCGGGGCTCCTGGAAGAACCCCGAGTAGTAACGTTGCTCCTAACGGTGCGGCGTCCAAAGAACAGGGCTTGCCACGAGGAGATGATCGCCATGTCGATCATGCCCTCCGTGCTTGTATGCCACGTAGTTTGTCAGATGTTAGGGGTGAGAAGCCACCTGCTGTGTAAGGATGGATGCAAGAGCCAACAACCAAGATCAATAATAGGTAATAGTAGTCGAAAAATAGATAGATAGCACACATAAATGCATCCAAGGGCCATTTCAAGCCACATTCAAGTAGGCAAAGTAAATTCGGTTTGGACACAAAGAGTAGAAACAACAAAGTGTGTACTGTACGTCCCCGTTCTTCCGCCGACTTGGACGAAAAGGACGCCCGGGAGTTGACCACTCGGATCGGGCTGGATGACATGCCTTTCTTTTCCTCATCTACTACTAATTCACATAACCCTCCGTTGGGTTTGGCCACCCTCTCTTCTGTCTCCAGCTTGTGTGTTCACAGCACGTCCCATAACTCCTACAGCCTTCTTCCTATTTTGCTCTCGGGAGTTTTCATCAAGTTTGGCCTTCATGGTTCGTTGGCCAGAATCTCGTTTGTTAGCCTCATCTCCTCCATCTTTCCTTCTACTCTCTGTTCTCACATTTTTAGCTATTTCGTTCTTTCACAAACACAGCCAATGTGCCTTTCTTCTCTCTTCCCCTCAGGACACCCACCACCAGGACAACAGCAGAGAATGACCGAAGGGAAAAGGTTGTTGGAAACCTTCCCGCTTGTTACAACAGAGAATTGAAAGTCTTTATGTCCCCAAGAGAGAAAAAGAAACAGAAGCAAGAAGAAAAGACAAAAAAGAAAAAACAAGGCACCCAGAACAGTCCCCCAGCCATGTGATCCCAAAACGTTGCACTCATGTTTTTAATAACGTAACCCATGAAAAGAAAATGAATTTTTGACCCAAGAAAAGAAAGCTTTAAAAGCGACGCCGGCACACAATTTTTTGTCTTTATTTTGTTGCTGAAATTGTTTACGCGGAGACCAGATCCTTCTTGAGGGTGCCCTGGTACTGCTTCTTCTCGGCAGGAGTCTGGAAAGCACCGTGGCCGAACTCCGAGGAGGTATCGATCCACTTGAGCTCAATCTTCTCCAGAGCCCGACGAGAAGTGTGAACCCACATAGACTTACGCAGAGTCACAACACGCTTCTTGGTACCGGGGATAGAGCCCTTAACCATGACGAAGTCGTTCTTGACCTCACCGTAGCGGACAAAGCCACCGAGACTAAAAAGGAGATGAAAGGTTAGTTAGTTCATGGTCCTCTCTCAACATGACCTCTGCCAATAAAGAAAAAAGCACCCGAGTGTTACATGTCATCAGATGGGGTAAAGAAACATACGGAGTGATCTTCTTCTTGGTGATGTCAACGGCAGTGGAGCCGCTGGACTCGTCATCGGCCTTGCCGATGCGGTAGATCTTGTGGTTAACCGAGGTACGGTGGTGGTATCCGTCCTGACCGGAACGGGCAACAGTCCACTGGACGTGGGCAGGGTGCCAGGCACCGATACAGGCGACCTTACGCAGACCCTTGTGGGTCTTGCGGGGAAGCTTCTTGGTGCCCCAGCGGGAGGTGACACCAGAGTAACCGTGACCCTTGGTAACAGCGATGACGTCAATGACCTCGTTGGTCTCGAAGATGCTGGAGATGTCGAAGGTCTTCTCGAACAGACCGTGGCCGAACTCAACCTTGTCGGCGATGGAGCCACCGTTGACCTGGATCTCCATCAGGTGAGCCTTCTTCTGCTTGAGGGGAGTCATGTTGATCTGAGTGTGGGCCAGAACACGAACGACAGTGCAGTACTTCTTGATACGCTCGAGCTCACGGGTGACAGAGGCACCAGTGGTCTCGGAGTGAATCTTGGCGTACTTGGTGAAGGCCTTCTTCTTAGACTTGTACCAGTTCTTGTAGAAGCGGCGCTTCAGCGAGTCGGACAAATGCTCAGCCCACACAGTGGTAAGCGACCGCAGACCACGGGGAGTCTCGATGTAGCCAACCAGACCAACAACGACCATCTAAGAGATGTTAGCCATAGGCACATAAGCCAAGCGGGCTGCGTTGTTCGTACAGGAGGGGTATCAATGATGCTGACAGCCTCGACAACTTCCTTCTTGTGAGACTTGGCACCGGGACGGTCCATGTCACGAACAATGGTAGTCATGCCAGCCTTGTAGCCCATAGCGGCAGTCAGGTGAACAGGCTTCTTGGGGTCATCCTTGGGGAAGCTAAGCAACAAGTTAGAATAACATGTTTTGTTTACTTTTGGTATTTGAAGCCACAATGCAAACCATTCTGCTCCGGGCGAGGAAAGCAACAATCGGCTACAATTTTTGGGAACTATGAGGTCAACTTACGACTTGACCTTACCGCGGTGGCGGGCAGCCCGCTTGCGGGGAAGATAGGCCAGCGAACCGTGACCTAAAGAGTATTATTAGTCGGCTATACAACGATGATTTAAATCGATTTGGTTTGGCAGGAACATACGCGGCGCCTCGTACTGTAAGAAAAGTTGAATGTTAGAACTTTTTTCTCATATCATCTTTGTATAAAGCCCCATCGAACCGAGATATCCAGATAGCAACTTCAGAATAGTGCCGAAATCTTCTAGCTAGATATCCAATTGCATCAGCCATGCTGAGAATAGCGAAAGGGTGCATCGTACCTTGCGGTGAGACATATTGAAATCGACTGTGAAGACCGTTTGTCGTGTTTGTTGAGAGATTATTTTCCAGGAAGAAATCAAGATTTTCAAACAAGACCCAAGTATCAAGAAAGATTTCGATAGCTTGTGGGTACATTGAATTTCGCATCATGGTGGGGCCGCACCAACAAGTCCTTGATTTGGCCCTAAGATCACGTGAGTCTCTATCTAGCTCCATAAAAGGTGGGAACCTCTCACACCACCAAGATCCACTAAACCTAATTTTGACTCAAATCACAACTCGGTACAACGTTATTCCGAAACCAAGGCCATCGTGGCTACCGCCATGTGAAAAATCACAAATTCACCCAAGTGTTTACTTATCAGTGAGCCACAACTTTCATATTTTAATTTTAATTTATTGTAACAAAATAAATACAGCGCGCGTACAAGTAGAATCAGATTCTTAAGAAGGAATAGAAAAATAAAATAAAGGTCGACGTTAAAGCGCGCGTGCAACCAAAGGCACCACAAGAAGACGCCGGCATCACGGATACGCTCGTACTTTCTTCCCGCAGGCCGTCATCAAAATTCAAGATAGGTATACAGCAGGACTAAATGAAAGGAAAATAAGGCAGTGTAAAACAAGCAAAAATAAAGAGGCAAAGAAATAGACAAGGGTCAGTGACTTAAGTATGACAACTGAAGGAAATCGAAAAATAAAAATAACTTCCTGAAAAGAATGTGCTGGCATCTGAACGAGAAAAGAAGATGAAATAAAAACTGAAAACACGCCAAAGTTTATGATTGTAAGCTACCAGACAGTCACGAAGATTCGGACTTGGGTCCCAGAATGTTCTTAATTCCCGAGTTAGACGGAGACTTCTTCAGGTCAGGACCAGCTGTGGATGCGGAGCCAGGGGCAGAAGCCACGGGCTTCTTGTCCTCATCCTCACTATCGTCATAGTCCTCATTGACATCAACCTTGCGGGCAGCTCGCTCAGGCTCACTAGGATGTTGCGAAGGGGGAGGTTGCGGCCGAGAAGCAGAAGCGGCAGGGGTGTGCTCCATAGGACGCTCCTCAGGCGGGTAGTCTCTGGATCCAGATCCATTTTGGGGCGGCTGCTCATGGGGAGGCATAGGCTGCATTTGGGGTGTCGACTGAAGAGATAGCTGGGCTGCTGGCATAGAGTGGTTGTCAGGGCCAGCAGCAGTGCCAGGGCCACGGGGAGTATCACCCTGGTGGTAAGACTCGTTGCTATGACGAGGGGGCTCATCAGGGCGGCGAGTCTCGATAGGGCTGCGGCCGTAGCTTTCGCGGCTAGGAGTGGAGGGACGTCTATGGCGGATATCATCCATACGGGCACGGCTTTCTTCACTAGCTTGCTTCTTGGGAACAGACTCCTCATCCCACTCACGATTACGCTTTGATCCAAGAGGAGGACCATGATCATCAATACGGCGATGGTTTGGGTCAGGTCCCATTGTAGGAGTTTGAGAAGGGTGAGGAGGAACAACATCCATGGGACCATGATTAGGTCCAGAGGGGCCTTCGTTATGATACTGAGGAGGGGGAGGTTGATGTTGGGGATAAGCAGACTTAGGGGACGGCATGCGATTATCATGAATAGGCCGGCCATCAGTACGAGGACTGCTTGCGGGCCGGAAGGAAGGCAGCGACTTGGGCGGGCCCGGCTCAGTAGCAGAAGAGGGACCAGAGTGTGAAGTGTAGTTCGGGTTCTGCACACGCTCAGGCATGTTCATGTTTTGGGCAGGAGAGGGCTGATGATGCGGAAGAGAAGGAGGGCCCTGGGGGTAATGATTCTGGGATCCAGGAGGCCCGGGAGGACCGGGAGGACCAGGAGGACCCTGAGGCCCGGAAGGTCCTTGTGATCCTTGACCAGTGCGAGTAGGAGAAGGAGCACGTCGAAGAGGTGGAGGAGGACCGCGAGGGTCAGATCGTGGGTCAGGACGCAACTCTCCACGTGGGTCAGGACCGCGAGCATCGTAAGGAGATTGCTGAGGACCCTGGGAACCTTGAGTAGGGGGGGGTGCTTGCGACGACGTAGAAGGACCCTGGGGACGCATCTGGTCCGACCGGGGGCTAGGCGGGCGGGCCATAGGAGGAGCGGGTCCACGAAATCCTTCGGCAGGAGGGCGCTGATCATATGGGTTTCCAGGCTGAGGGTTGATCCCCGACAGGCGGCCACCCCAACCGTTACCTTGAGCCGCGCCAGGCTGGGGCGCGGGGGGATGTCCTTGTGCAGGTTGAGTTTGCGGGGCCCAGGCGTTGGGAGGACCGGGAGCACTGGCCGTCTGGTGCTGGTAAGGGTGAACATCTGCAGGCTGAGGTGCCGAGCCGGCAGCAGAACCACCACTACGCAGTAGTTGTAGGCGAGCCTTGATGTGGGGATTAGTAGGGTCGAGCTCGGCAGCACGGGTGTAGGCATCCAGAGCATCAGTAATTTGATTATTGCAAGATTCGTACTAAAGGCAAGAAGTAAATGGTGAGTTAATGTTTCGCTGGAGTGACAGTTAATGATTATTATAATAGAACTTACCAAAGTGCCAAGATCATACCAAACCTCTGAAATATAGGGGTTTAATCTGATAGCACGAGAGTATGCGTCCAAAGCATCGCGGTACTGGTTGATTTGGTAGTAGAGAACACCGATTGAGCACCAGAAAGTAGGATTGCGACCATCACGATAAACAGCCTGTTGGTACGCCTCGTAGGCCTTGGGATACTTTTGCTGCGACATGTAGCAGCGACCTAGTAGGTACCACGACTGTGAATCGCTAGGATCCGCTGCAACAGACTTTTCCAAGTACTCAATAGCCCGTTCTTGACTAGCGAAAGTGTTACTTTGTTGGTGATGAAGCCAGCCAAGCTGTTGGAGCACCTTGGCATGAGCAGGGTCCCGATCAAGAACACGTAGGTAAGCGGTCTTGGCATTTTCATACTAATGAGGAAGGTTAACTAAGACTCAAATGTAACAAGAGTTCCTAGGCCGTACTTACGTCTTTCTGCTGCTCATGAACATGGCCGATCTGGAACCAGATATCTTCTTCAGTCAGAGGGTGAGGAGGCGAGGCCACAATCCACTTGAAGCACTGATTATAGGAGAATAATGATTAGTACTAGGTGAAATATACACCTGCTTGGCGATAAACACTTCTAGTAAGTCTTACCTCATAACTCTGAGTATATTTGCCTTGTTGTTTGTAAATTATGCCAAGGCGGAAGTAGATCTCATTGGCCTTTTCAAAATCAGGTTGCATTTGCATGACTTGCGAAAAGGCTTCTTCGGCGTGCTCCAGAGAACCATATCGATCATAGAGGATACCAATTCCATACCAAAGCTTGGGTTCTTTGACATTGGGCAAATTGACGAGGGCATTTTGGTAAGCACTATAAGCCTCTTGAAGGTCATCCATCATAAGGTAGCAGTGACCTTTGCTTGAAGGTCAGTAAAATGATTTAAACCTGGCAAAAGCAAATATGAAGGGAAAAAACGCAGAGAAAGACACATACCCAAGCTACCCCAAACCTCGCCGTTGTTGCTATCTAACTTAAGAATAGCTTGTAGGTACTCGACAGCCTTATGAAATTCCTCACGCGTTCTAAGGATCAAGCTGATAGCATTCATGGCAGGGATAGAATTGCGATTAGCACGCAAAGCATTTTCATAGGCTTGCATAGCTTCATCGGGGCTTCCGACAAGTTCCGCGAAACTACCTATGAAGGCGTAAGTAGGGTATTAGTAAGTAGGTTTATTTTATTCAGTACAAGAAAAGCTCACCAATTTGCATCCACACAGCTTCAGTCATGGCACTGACTTGCTGTGAAGGGACACCAGCAAACCGGTTAGAGGAACCGGGGGGAGCAGCAGCTGGCGGAGGAGGTGCGACATGAGGCGCGCCTTGCTGCTGTTGCTGCTGGATCTGCATCATCGAAGGCGAGTGATGAGCAGCCATTTTGGGGGGTGAGCGCTAAGGCTAAGGGCCACACAAGTTGGAATACTAGGCAAAGTGTCCAAGAGGGGGGGGGTCTATAAGGATGCCAGGCTATTGGAGTTAGTCGACTGTTTCGGGTTCATCTCTTCATCGAGGTGATGGCAAATAAATGGCAGCAGGCAAAAGGGAATCAATAGATACGGACAATGCAAATTAGAGAGATCAAAATTAGCAGAGCCTGTGGGGATATTTGGTGAAGCGCGCCAATGGAGACGGGGATGGACGCGACAAGAGACGAGCGCTGCGCTGGACAGCACGAGTCTACGGAGATAATAGGTAGGTGTAGGATAGATTAACGGGGGACATGATCATCAAACATTTGCAGGATTTATGGGTCATCAAAAACGCGGAGCGAAGAAGGCACATTGCAGCAAATCAATTCGCGATAAGGGGCGATGGTGAGGTGGTTCAGTGCAATTAATAGGGAGGTCGCAAAGAGATGGAGTATTATTAGGACATACCAAGCTCAGCTTCGTGAAGTTGACAGTGAAAATGTAGTAATAAAGACGGCCTTGGTTTTTTCTCCTTTAGCCAGAAATATCAATCGGATTGATGCTAATTGAGAGGAGCCGGGGAGTTGATGAAGAGCAGGTTGCGATGATGGAGAAAGACGCGAAGGCCAAAGAAAAGAAAAGAAGAGAAAAAAGAAGGCGAAAAATAGATAATCGAGCTTCGGGGATCGGATCAATAGACACTAGGGCATTCGCGGCGGCGGGCCACGCTGTAACAACTGGGAAGAGAGAGTTGTGACAAAGAAGAAGAAGAATAAATAGAAAGGAAAAGGGAACAGGATTGAGAAGATGGGAAGATGGGAAGATGGAGAGATGGAGAGATGAGAGATGGAGAAGAGGTGAGCTGCATCTCCTGGCTCCGACAAACTTACCTTACCCACGAGAAAGAAAAAACGGGGCAGGCAAAAGAAGAGCAAGCGTTAGCAGCAAGCTTAGCAACGTTAGCAGGTTAGTGTGTGCGTGTGGTGCCGTGGTGTGTGGGCGTGTGGGCGTGTGGCTGCTTGGGTGTGTGTGCTTTTGGGCTTTGTGCTGCGGGTTTACACGCACGCCCTTGTGTCTCTATATCAAGCGACCCTCTTTTCTTTTTCTCTTGCTCTAATGGCAGCCTGCTCTTCACAGGGCAGGCCGGCCGGGGTTTTTTTATTTGCTTTATTTAGCGATTAACCGAGTTTATCTGTTTTATAAATTTTATCGGCAGCATTTCCCAGGCTGGGACAGGGTGGAACGAGATAGAAACAGGGGTGTGCATAGCGACTTGTCATCATTGGACACCCTGCCAATTGTTTATGGCGCTGACTTGACGCGACATGGAGCCTTGGCGCAGGGAATGAAAGGGAAGGGCCAACAAGAGAGCGTGTAAAAAAGAGGATGGGAGAGCGAGAGGGAGCGTGTCCTCCCTGTCTCGTCCGCTGGCCTGGCCTGGGCTTCTTCTGTCTGGCTCTTTAGCCTGTCTCTCCCTTTTCCCTGCGCCTCTATGTACTCATGTACTCACATGTTATCCATGTACCTACGTATATACAACAAGGCAATCAAGCCCTTCCTCCCCTATGGCCACACGCCTACAAGCAGCACACCCGTAGATGTTTGATCTTGTCTAGCTCTAGGTGTCTCGCTCTCTATCTCCCCCCCTCCCCTACGTCCCTGCAACCTGCACTGCAAACTGCAACTCACACACTCATATAGTACATGCAACACGTGCACACACTCACTGTCTCTACAAAAACGGGGACCCGCATGGGACTGTACAACTTACAGAGCGATATACACAGTATCTTTTATTGGCAGGCCTGCCTCCGACGTTTGCCCTTTTTTGTTTTTTTTTCTCTTCTTTTTATTGGGCTGGCTGGAGGAAAGAGTACTTGGCGAGGTGGCAATCATCACCATTGCATCACACACCATTACCATAACTTGTTCACTACCAAATAGAGCCATCACGACATTTCCTTGTGTTGCATTGCCTTTCGACCTATTTTATCCGTATTGCATTTTTTCAGGCCTTATTCTGTGAATTTTTCGACCCCTTTCATTGGGGCTTTTTAGTACGCCCTGCCCTTCCCTCTCCTCTCCTCTCCTTCTTTTCCACGCGAAAATACAAGTCTTGTTCTCGATCTCTCCATTGCGCAATGGGAAAGTCTATACAAAACCCAGTCGTAGAATGAAACTTGATTGGCTTCAGATGCTGCACAAATCCTTGCCTTTCCATCCACCGCTCGGAAAACACGCACATATAAGCACCCATACTCACAGTCAGCCGTTTCTGCCCCATCCTCCCATTACATCATCACAGAATGGCCTAGATTGCAACCAGCAGCACAAGTAGTAACATCGCCTCGACCCACATGATCTCACCTCCAGTCCACTCACTCGTTCTTATCTCAAGATACCTACCTACCTCTACGATCTTGCATGTCCTATTTTTCTACAATAAATAGGAAAACAGGCTTTGTGCTTAGGGAGCACCACCCAATAAACACACCCACTCTTCGCTCTCGCACTTACACTCTTATTATCCTCTTGATCGCCTTCTACCCATGTTACATGAACGGGTTTGTATGACAATCAATACTCAATCATTCTTCTGCTGTTCCTATCACAGTTGCTTGAAGCAACTTAGGGTATTACCCATTATCTCAACGGGAGCCAACAAACTTTTTCTCTCTCCTTTTTCTGTCCGCACCAACAGCTAATCAGCCACAGCTGCTAATTATTAATGGAGAAGCTAGCAGAGTTAAGGTTTTCCCCCTTTTGTGCTTGATGATAACAACCATCCCGATTAACCCTTGCTTTTGTCTCGTCTTTCATTTTGGTTTTAGGCTCTGGCTTGCCCGGCACTCACGCCATTGCAGTGGTGAAATATCGCCTTCCAATTGGCTGTCAAACTCAAAAACCTGATGCACCGGCAAGTTTCCGTCCAGTCAGCCCAAACCCCTTAGGTCAAGCTTCTTAGCGGTAGACTTGGGATTTTTCAGACGGCTAGATTCTAAAACTCCATTTCGTTTACTTCGTTCCCTTTTTTTTTTTTTTTTTTTCAAGTTCTAGGCAGTTATAAATATTGAATATGTTTGGCCCTATTTTCAAAGATAAAAATGAATGTCCGGTTCGGTGAAGGGGGCAATGTTTGGCAGCTAGTACAAAAGGTGAAATCCGACTCACCCTTCTCTTTTCTGTGCTGTTTAGCGTGGGAGGGGGGGGGGGGAAGGAAGAGATATTTGACTACTCAGCAATGTACCCCGTAGCCAAATTCATGCGGGCCTTCATCGTGTTTGCAGGTTTATGAGGTTGCAGCCTTTTGCATTAATTCAAGAAGCCTCCTACGAGAAATAAAACCGACTAAGCGGCAAGGATAGTAAGAGTTTATGACGACAGACTATGTTCATATTCCTGTTTTGGAACAACTGCAAGTGACGAGTATTCTTTTTGTCCTCTATCGATGTAGCAAGTTGAGAGCACTAAACATTACATTGCCTTCTCTTTGGGGGAAGAGGGGGAGAGAAGAAAAAGGTGGAAAAAGCCCTAGCACACATGCTTCGGCACTCGCTAGGGTTGGGGTTCAAAAGAACAAAGCCTTCTTTTCGCTCGGTAAATGAAAGAAGAAAAGAACAAGTGGCTTGGGATGAACGTGATTTTTTTTCTGGCTCAAATCACTTTGTGGCACGCTGCCTCTCCTTTTTCTTGGTTATCTTCAAGAGGAAGGAATGTGTGGCGATGACTGTGGCTGAATGTAGCAAAGGCGCTTGAATCTTGGATCTTACCCCACTAATGATTCCTTGACCTTCCCTCTCCCTTTCTTGCTTAAACTTTTGCACTTCCTCCTTTTAAGTTGGCCCGGATTGACTCTGGGGATCTAATGCGCCCTGGTCTTATTTTCTTGCCATACTCTTATCGGGCGACGGTCCATCCCGAATTTGCACGAAAAGGCCAGTCATAAGCAGATAAAGCCGAAGCAGGAAAAAAGAATCCAGAACAAAACAGAAAATAATTGTTTCATGATGTAAGCGCCAAGACCCGGGCTTGTCCTGAGAAGTCCGCCAACAAAGCTAAGCCTAGAGCTTAAAAATCAAATAGAGAAGCCCCCGCGGATCTCAAGTTTTCTCATTATTATCGCTATTAGTAAACGTGTATAGTATTGAGCTACGCTACAACAGAGACGTAACTTGGGACACACTGACAATGGGGCATGTAGCCTAAACATAGAAAAGATGGGCCATGAGAAGGAAGATGAGGGGTGACATCAAGGCCCTTATTTTCCCCATCCCTTTTAATTCTCCTTTACCTAGATGGAGAATGCTGCTAGAAATCTCACTGGTCACGTGACCCACACACATCTCTAGCTCCCTACTGGTCCATTTATTTTTCAACAACTAGAAACGGATGACAGTAATCCAAGAAAATTAAAGCACCATTGGCCTTCTACATCCGGCGTTGTTGATCAGATTGTGTCGTGTCATTTTGTCACAGCCAAACCGTCCCTTCTTCTACAACCGCCTTCTTTCTTTGTTACGAGGAATAAAGGGCAACTGCGAAAGTCATGATTAGGGAGCAAAGACAAGAAAGAAAAAAGAAAACAGGAAGAAAACAAACGGACGTACCAGCTCAAAATAAATTCGCCCTAATTTTCCTTTGCTTTTTTCTCCGTTACCTTGGCCCTTTGTTCCATCATCTCCCCCTGTTTATTTTGCTACTGCTTAATTTTTAATGGGGCTTTCTTCATATATTTATAACGCTTTTATTCCTTGCTGCCTGGGGCCTTGTTTACTTTGTTAAGGAGTGAAAAAGAAAAAGGCGAGCCGGAGAAGAGCTGATCGGCTCCAAGGGCCAAGGGGGAGACGAAAAAGAAAAGGAAGGTTGCTGCATGTTAAATTCGTACATCGTGCCAGTATCCAGGGGAAAGCCAATGCAAAAAAAAAGAAAAAACCGAACGAAATGGGTTTGAAAACACTCCGTTGGTAAATAAAATAAACAGGCTGAAAGAGATGTATATTGGTGTTTGAAATTTGAGTAAATATTTTAATTTCGCAACAGGGTGCTAGGTGAAATGGGAAAGTTGCGAAAGAAGGAAAACAACCCCGAATAAAACTTGCCTTCTGAACACCAAGGCTCTATGGCTAGCCATTCCTGCTGTGCTACCGCATCGTGAGCCCCCGTCATTCTTTCCAACCATGTCGTGAGAATCGATCGCTAAAGTTATTCTCCTTGCCCCGTTGCCCCTCTCTTCCCTTCTTCCCTGCTATGGCCTGGACTATAAACCGTGCTCGCAAGGCCCTTTAGCTAGTCTCGTAGACTTCGTCATGGCGATAGTGTTCTAGCTGAGCCTAGCCATGTCGCGTTACGTGATAATGAACACCCGTCCTCTTTTTTGCATCTTGTCTTTCTGTCGCGATCTAGACAACAGCACAACACAAACAGCTCAGGCCAATACGCACAGACACTTGGTTCTGGCTCTGCGGCTATGGGTTTTCTAGAGGGCGCTCCGAGCTGTTTGTGTCTTGCTCTTCCTGTCTTTGTATTTGCTGTCTTGAAATGACTCTTCGGCATAAAGGAACTTGGGCTTTTTTTTCTTTCTCCCTCTTTTTATTATTATTATTATCACTATCATCATTTTAATCTCGTTCTATTTTCATTGCCATAATGTTTCTTGCTCTCGTAGGCAGAACAGGTGGCTATATGAGACACGCTGCGATACCATTTTCTCCTTTTCATCTATTGAGATGATTCTAATGAACTGGTACTTTGTTCATGGCCCCGGCCTCTCACTACTATTTTTGTCTTGACGGTCACAAAGATGGAGATGGTAAATAGCCTTGCTCTCAAGTACAATAACCCTAACACATACACATATAACCCTCGTGTAACCACAGTCAGCTTGTCCCGTGAAATGTCCATGGAAGCGCTGGATGCATCATTCCTCCAATTACAATAAAAAACCTCCAGCCCATCCCCTCAAATACGCTTTATGGGTTGATAATTGGCTGCTATTAGCCCTGTCAGAAGGTAAATTGTAAAAACTATACAGATGTTCTTGCGTCACGGCTTTTAACAACTAGCCAGACACGCTATAAAGAAGCATAAAGTGTGTTGGCAGAAATAGGGCATAGAAAACAAGAGGTTACAAGATTGCATGACAACGATAAATATGAAATGAACCAGACGTCAAAAACAAGCAAGAAACGTCAACAAAAACAGAAAGGAACCCACTAAGTATATTTGTACACAACACGGTCTGTTAAAACAAGAAGGGTGCTTGTATGATAATGAACGAAATGAGAAAAATCGGCTCTACATTCAGAAAAACCCCGTATGTCATGTCCACCTGCAAGGAACCGAACTTAGTGTCTACCAGAGTCTTGATCCTCAGGACTGTAGTTAGTACCATCCAGAGGCTCAGCTGGTTTAGAAACCATAGTTGTCTGCGTTGCATTCGGTTGGGTCAAGACAGTCGGGCCGGTTTGTTCGTGTGGGGGAATCTGAGCTTTAGCCGCGGCCGCAGCTGTAGCAGCTTGAAGACGTTGATCTAGTGCGCGCAGAGCAATAGCACGACGTCTCTCAGCCTCAGCACGGGCGCCCGAGGCACCACGGGCCATGCTGCTTTGGTTGCGTGAAGATGCGGCTGACACATCAGCGGCCGAGAAAGGTGTGCAGATGCGGAGTGCGACGAGAATGTTGAAGATGACCTCGGATAGAGCGCGCAGGAGCGGCTTGAATGGACCGGGAAAGAACTCTGCAAATGCAAAGGTCTCGGAGGCATCGCCACGCTGCGCCGAGGAGCTAGCGGATTCTAGGTCGGGGAAGACGGTCTTGTAGAAGCGCAAATAGGACCAGCTCACAACAAATCCATGTACGGCGAGGAAAAATGACGCACTGCTAAGGAGCGGCGACATAGCGAGAAGCCAAACGCTAACTAGGTATAGGAACGGGAAACGGGGCATGCGCATGGATAGAACGCCACGGAAAATGGTGACGGTGTGAGCGGGGAGGAGCTGGCTGAAGGCGACGAGGAATCCGATTTGCAGAGGAATGGTACCGGAAACAACGGTTAGGCTGGATATGAGGGTCCAAGTCAGCGTTATTCTGCAAGTAGATGGTCTGGAAGTTGGTTAGGGATACCAAGATTGGGCTGCAACTTACGTCCAGCTCTCAACATGTGAAAGAGCAAACATCGCCACTAGCGATAGAAACGTCAGGGTATTTGAAGCCAGAGAGATAATAGCGACAAATTTGACAAGCTCTTCTGATGACCAGGCACGTTCAAGGTAGCGGCCGCCATGGTACAGAGTGAAAACACTGATGCCGGCAGTAAACACATTGCCCTCGACAAGCGTGGTTGTTAAAAAGGTCCACGGGTACGTCAATGACAGCGACGGCACGAGGGTTAGATACGGTATCACTACGGTGGTATCAGCCGACCACTGGCGGCACCTTATGGCAGCGCTTAGAAGAGACTGCACGCCAAGGGCAATCATGAGTGCCCGGGTTACGGGTGGGAGGTTGAGCCGCGGAGGCATTTTTCGGTCGTTTTGTTATAGCCGTTTATAGAGCAAAAAATGCGATGAAGGAGACAGAAGTATCGCCGAGTGAGATTAAAAATTGAAGGCGGCGGGGGTAGTCGGGTATCTTCGCCCGGTAGCTTGAAGCAAGATAGGACTCTAGGAAAAAGGAACTTGGCTGGTTTGACTCTAATGGTAGGGGGGCTGGCTTGGAAAGCAGCAGCAGACAGACTTGAAGGGTGACGGACGAGTTAGCGCTGGGGAGCTGGGGAAATAAGTTTATCACAGGTGAAAGGATTTTCTGGCAGTGGTCATTTGGGGTCGTATGGTTCAGAACATGTTTACTACTACTTACAAAGCTCGAACTTAGCCGAAGTCTTGAGTCGTCAAATCAAAATAGGTTGAAGCTCTCTCCCTCTTCAACTTCAGATTTTGAATTTGGGTGGCCTTTTGGTGCCTGGAATCCAAGGCGTAAAATTATGAGCTCCTTAGGGTTAATAAACTATGGATAGGACAGAGGAGATGAACACTTTGGTGGTTATGAGCTTTACTGGCTACGTATGAGGCTTGATCTTGGGGTTTGGAGTAAACATTTAGGTAGACAAGACTAGCTTGACGCATGATCTTGATGTGTACGGGCTTTTTATCAAGTAAAAAAGAAAAGAAAGGAAAAAACCCAGGGGATGTATTGCTATGGGATGAATGGAGGGGAGAGGGGGGGGAGGGGAGGGGG
>NETT01000003.1:143732-158926 GCA_003449175.1 Ceratocystis smalleyi | reverse complement strand
GGGGGGGGGGGGGGGGATGTCACTGCCACTGCCACTGCCACGGTCTATGGATAGAGGGTTTAGGAATCCCTGGATGGCAGGGGACAGCAATGAGAGGAGACGTGAAGTCGGTGAGAGAAGACGAGCGAGGTGGAAGATGAAGAAACAAGTATGTGGCACGGGAGCGCAGTGTATATATATACGAGCTCTAGGTGAAGCTATGCATACATGTATGTGTAAGTTGATATTCTATTGTATAGATAGGATCACCCCGGCGTTGTAGCCAAGACGCACGAGCAAACCAGTGCCTAGAAGTGGGAATATTGGCGACCTCAAAAATCAAGACAACGAGCTGCGGCCCAAAAGAAGCAGAGAGGTGAACGGCGGAGATGGAAAGAAAGATGGAGGGAAACAATGCAGAGAGAGGCCGGTATATATGTGTGTGTAAAGTGAAAGAGAGAGATAAGTGTGGTCGAAGAAGGAGGGGCAAGACGGGCAGAAGCCAGTTGTATATATACTTTTTGGACTCTTCTTTCCTTCCGGGCTTTCGGCTGATTGTCTTGAGTAAATATATTGCAAATTATGGGTTGTTCAAGTACCAAGTACCACCAAGCCTCCAGGAAGGCGTATTGTACCCCTCCTCTGTTCTTCTCCCTTCCTTGGAAACGGGGCAGGAAACTTGGCTTTTTGTTGTTGCTATTTGTCGGCCCGCTTGCTGTCCGTTGCCTTGCTTGG
The DNA here is from genome assembly GCA_003449175.1 of Ceratocystis smalleyi. Lineage (NCBI taxonomy): Eukaryota > Fungi > Ascomycota > Sordariomycetes > Microascales > Ceratocystidaceae > Ceratocystis > Ceratocystis smalleyi. The sequence continues at coordinate 158,212 of NETT01000003.1, read as the reverse complement.
TGTGGTGCCGCAGTGCAGTGCAGTGCAGTGCAGTGCAGTAGTGGCAGCGATAGCAGAGCTCTTGGCAAGACAGGAGGCAAAGAAGCCGCGAAAGCCTCTGTGTTATAGTGTCTGAGTGCCCTGAGTGCCCTGTGTGCCCTGTGTGCCTTCCTGCCTTCCTGCCTTCCTGCCTCCTGCCTCCTGCCCCCGTGCCCCTGCCCTCCTCCTGCCCTTAGTGTGCTGATAGCGGAGTCTGCGCTTGTGCTGCTGTTGCTTTTTCTTCCGGTTGAAAGCCCCAGTTTTAGTGAGCCCATAGCCCCACCCCTCCCGCTGGCTTCCTCTGTCTTTGTTGTACTCGCTGCCCTCTCGACCGCCTTAGTACATGTAATATTACCTACCATGCACTCACTGACATTTGTGTCTTTTCTGAAGACGGCAAAATCAATATTACGGCAACTGTGCTGGTACTGTGTGCAATACACCGTCCGCACAGCTAACATGCCCCCCAAAAATCAAGCTTCTCTTGGTTGACACACACATTTCATCTGTCAGCATACACACATGCTGCATATGGCCATCTGTACCTACAACTACAACACAGATGCTATTTCTGTGTTTTGACGGCCACCATAGTCCCGATTTGTGGCACTAGTGCGGAGCAGCGCTGCTGCTTTATCCACTAGCAATTCCATTGTGCGCCTCCTCGTGTGTTCATACCCTTCGCTATTCGTCATTCCAAAGAATCCTCGGTCCATCTCTTTTCCTTGCGTCGCTATCTACACAGTTACAGGCCCGCAGGACCCTTGGACTACAGGGAGAACGGGGCAAAGGCCACGCCACCTCACTACGGACATGCACACGCATGCGTGTATGGCCCGACCTGCATGGAAGAGAGCCGCAATGTCTTTAGACAGCTTCCCTCTCAACTTCTACACCCGAGCGTTGCTGCGAAAAGAGATGGCAAGGGAGGGCTGCTGATTCTTACCGTTCTGTTGATGGCAAAGGCCTGCTTTCCAAAGCCAAAGCCAAAGCCAAAGCATGTACTCAGCCCCGGACGGGCAGGTCGCATTCAGTCAAGCTGCCTTCCTGACCTCAGCAGAACAGCCCGTATATTTCATCTCCCGCTCTCCCTCGTTCACGTCCCCAATCCCAGTCGGGCTCTACTCACATAGCCTCCATTTTCTCCCACTTGCAACGGCGGGCGTAAGATGCTTAGGGCGTTTGAACGTCGGACCATCTTCCCTTTCCATGTTTGCCTGAGTCTCCGAGTCTGAATGTGTTTGTACACTCACGCACGACAAGACAGGAACGCCATCGTACACAACGAGAAATAGCACACACATGGTACAAATCCTCCTTGCTAAGCACTTATGGCTAGCTGAAAAAAAAACCCCCCAGAAATATTTGGCTGGCTGGACAAACTAGGGTGCCGTATATTATTACCGTAGAACAATTGGCACCACACTCCAATCCCAATGCACCGTGGCTTCACACTCCATCGCACCATCCTCGTCTTCTAGAAACAGCAAAAGCAGAACTCCACCACAGCGAGCGCCACCTCCGTACCATCCAGTGCGCAGATCAGAACAGAACAGAACAGAACAGAACAAAAGCTGAGTACTTCTTGTCGTCTCTATTTAGAACATGCTCCTCTCCAGCTTCTTCAGGGGCCAGCTCACAGCCTTCGTGCTCTATAGCGTGCGTCGCCTTGGCTAACCTTGCAGTGTAACAGCAGCGGCAGCAGCAGAGCAGCCGGGCCCTTCGTATTCTCGCGCTTTAGGTCTTGTTTTGGCTCGTATCGTTCTACCTGTCTCTTCCTGTCGCTGATGCCTGATTACTCTGGAAACTGTTGATTTATCTGTCGCTATGACGCTATTTTCAGCCCGCCAGCTGTTGCTACAGAATAATGGCCCCTTTATCTGTTTCTGTTGCTAGGAGAGGTATCCTTCGCCATTTATGCTGCATAGAGACTTGCTCCCTTCCCTGCCTCACATCTGTCAAACCCACAGCCAAGCCACGCTAAGCTAAGCTATATGGATTGCTGCTAGTATTATGCATTTCCCCTAATAATGCACGCTGCTCCATTCTCCAGATCTCCCGTCTCACTTCGCTGTGCTCGGCCTCTTTCTTTTGTTTCTATTGCCGATATTCTGGCCCCGAGGTTTCCCTACGGTACATGGCGAAGGTAACGGATCGCTCTTCTCCCCTGAGCTCAAGCTACCGCATTGCCACATGCACTTGCATTACATCAGCCATCACGTTCCATAGTTCCCAACTTGGCTTCCCCTTCTCCCCACGCCGCTCATTCTAACACACCAGTAAATAACTTGCTACGAAAAAGAAGAAAAAAAGGAAGACAAAAGCCTCCTAGCCAGGCCCTAGCCTTATTCGGGTCTAGCCCAGCCCAGTCCAGTCCAGTCCCGCCCAGCCAGCCATGTTTAAGCTATGGCCAGGGGCTAAGGCCCGGCAGCAACGCAGCAGGCCTGTCTTCAGCCGCCCTGGCTGGACTCTTGTATGTCTGTTGAAGAAAGAATGAGTTGGTGTGCAAGGCAATAGAAAATGGGCATTTAATATTGCTTCATTTCTCTCCATCTCGGCCAGCAGGGCTGTGCTTGGCTTCTTGATGTACGAACTCCCTTTTTCTCTTCTATCCCGAGTGTTACAGGCACCCATTTAACCTCACAAACAACACCTTTTCCCATGTTCTCTCCAGATTCCTTCCTTTTCTCTGTGCTCGTATAGCTGGCATGCATTTGCAAGAAAAGAAAAAAAAGGTGTTCCATAAAACTCCTCGCCATGTCGTCATAGTAGACCCATACCCGACAGGCCGTCCCGTCACGTAATAACCCCACCACTTTGCGTCTCTTTCTTTTAGCAGTTCAAAGCTTCTGTATGATCTTGTTCGTATGTCTAAACACAAGACGTAAAACTCACCCTAGACTTGTATCAGCCATACGACTGTCGTACGTGGCAGTGGATCAACCCCTTGGCTCTCTAGGCTCAGTAACAACACATCCAACATGTGTATATATGGACATGATAGCCCCATTCATCCTTGTTCGTACATGATGCTGCATTTGACGTCAAAATACGGGGCGCTGGTTGGCTGGAGATGCACGAAACAAGGGCTCTGAGTAATATGTTATAATTGCAACCAGACAGCGCTCACGGACTCTCAGAGTGACTCAAGTATGCATATCTAGACTGTACGCCACAGCGCCCCATGGCGACTCTCGCGGCCGTTTGTTTGTCTCTTGAGATTGGGTTAAGGCCTGAAAGCCTGGGAAGCGGGCAGTGCGACCCATGGATGGGAGCACCCAAACTACGCTTGCTTTGGTATGCATAATTGTTAAATGCCGTGCCTTCAGTATTTTGTCATCATTGTGACGGTATGAGCCTGTCTTTGCGAGCAGTGGTGTGGGTTTATAAGCCTATATGTGTACATATGCATGTGTTTCCGTATTTTTGTTTGTTGTGGCGAGTGGAAGCAATTCAGCATCGCCTATCCACATTTTCACGATCCCGATTCTTATCCACCTATTTTAGGGATACAGCCCAGAAAGACGAGGGGACTGGGGGTCGTGGGAAAGCAAACGGCTTGCCATCCTCCCCTATTCCGATGCTGTCGTCTAGCTGCTGTGGTTGCTTTTCCAATGCAGCGGGGCCTCAGCCTGCTGCGGCAGAAGATGGCCTGATTCGTGTGCAACCAGGACAGCACAAATACCGCTTCCCAAGAGCTCAAAGGCTTGCAGTATAGAGCATTGACGATCCCTGCTTAGCATTGAGCACTAGACTCACTAGAGTGTGGGCATTCAGCAGAGTATAGTTCGTCAGAGTGTAGTGTCTGCACGCTACTGAAAGCCCGAGCCCAGCAACGGCATGCGCATATGCTGCCATCAACATAAAACCTTGACGCTTAACGTCTGTTTATACATCTGACCGTGGCCCTGATTCTCCCTTCCCGGCCTCTGCCCGAGAGCTTGTACTCTTGAGCCCTAGGATGCCTCCAATAAATCCACCCGGCTTTGGTACCGGGCACTCGCGCACCTTTTCGGCCGGAGTGGCGTCGCCATCTGCTGGGAGAAATTGCACCATGCCATTGTGCATCTGACGCGTGGATCTTGGCGATTCCAGGCCTGAGCTGGGTGCTGATTTCAGTCCTGCTTTTGTGTCTGACCCTACTATGGAGGTTGCTGCCCCCGCTGTTGGGAGGTCGCGTCTTCTGCGCCGATGCCTACGGCCCTGTTCGTCGACATAGAAAAACTCTGTAAGTGACGAGGAAGAAGGAGGCGGCGTGTTGCTGTCGGCATAGGTCACTGTTCGCGGGCACGGGAGCACGTGTGGGAGACCAACAACGAGGAAGCTAGCGGCGATGGTAGCAGCAAAGAGACTCGAAGTCGTGCGGGACCGTGGGTGCAAATGAGGAGGCATGTCTTGGGACAAGTGCGATTGCAAGGACGAAGAAAGGATGGCTATGTGGTTGCTGGGGCCGGAGCTGTGGAGCAGCCGGTGGAATGGAATCGAACTATGAAGAGGGGTGGGATGAGCGAATGATGGTAATGCAAAGCAACGGAGCTACCGCTTAGTCGGCGGGGTTAGTCGGGGTCTGGGAAGTAGCCAAGGTTATGGGTAGTAGGCATACCTAATGTACAAGCATATTTCCTATGCAGCCAAAGTAGATCAGGCCCGCGGGACAGGAGGCGGAGCGTGTAGACGATAGGGCTGTATCGGCGCAGTGGGTGCCGTTAAACCGGCCGCTACTCACGCATGGAAAAAAAAAAAAAGAAAGAACCGAGGAAAATCTCCGATTTCTAGCCAATTAGAAGCGGTTGATTTGCTCCGCAAAGGACAGGGGCTAGCGCTCCAAGCGCCACAAATGGAGGGCAGCGCCATGTCAGCCCGGTGTTATCTTATCTGCAAGTGGCGCCCCAATCCCATTGTTCCAGGCGCTGGCGTGGGCTGCTCCCACCTCCAGCTTTCGAGACCTCATTTAGGCAAGAGTGAAAACAGGCAGGCACGTCCACTTTGCGACATCACGAGACGATAAGATAAATCCGTGGTCCTTTTTTCTTCCACTGTCACGATTTCTTTTCCACCGCTCCAATCTCAGTCCCGCCCAATATCTGCTACCAACTTGCTACCTTCGCATATTGAGAATCTTGCGCTGCGAAGCTTTGCTTGTTCTCTGCCACTCCTTGACATCGCACACCTTCGATAGGATGGATCTGGATCTGTACGTCTTGCCCTTATTTCCCTTTGTATGCTCGGCTTGCTAGGGAAGAGTTCTAGTCAGCCCCCCTGCTTTCCTTTTAGAACTGTGCAAACACCCCGGCTGTTGTTGTCGACGCTGGTTTCCTGGAAGAGGCCGAGAGATGATCATCAGAATAACGTACCACCTGGGCTATCGCTGACAATCTCATGCCTTTTTTGATGCTCTACAGAGCCATCGAACAGCTTCGCGCGTGCCGTCCAATCCCCGAGTCGCAAGTGCGAGAGCTATGCCATCGAGCGCGAGAAATCCTGATCGAGGAGGAAAATGTTGTGACCGTCATGGCGCCAGTGTCGGTACGGACGCTTCTATTTTCAAGCGGTATTGCGGATGTCTTGGCTGACTTGTGTGCTAGATCTGCGGTGATATTCATGGCCAGTTCCATGACTTGATGGAGCTGTTTCGTGTTGGTGGAGACGTCCCTGATACGAACTACCTGTTCTTGGGTGAGTACCAAGGGCGCTGGGAATTGGAGAATCGGATTTCAAGGCCATGCATTCAGCCTAGCTAACCCACCTGTTGCCATTCTGCAGGCGACTTCGTTGACCGCGGCTTCTACTCCATAGAGACTTTTCTTCTTCTGCTATGTCTCAAGGTGCGCTATCCCGACAGAATGACTCTGATTCGCGGAAACCACGAGTCGCGCCAAATTACGACCGTTTATGGATTCTACGACGAATGCATGCGTAAATATGGTAGCGTCAACGTATGGCGCTACTGCTGCGATGTCTTCGACTACCTTGCGCTGGCTGCTATTGTACTGGGCGCTTCCAACCAGCTAACCCCCGACGATTCAACCACCGAGATTGAAATATACGACCACCACGACGAACGCTCACGCAGCTACCCACGATCAGCGAACAGAGACAGTGACCTTGTTGATACCGACTTTACCAGCTCGCCGTTGCCCGAAAAAAGTACCCCGGCGTCTGGTGACGATGATGACGTGCGAACCGGGCCACCTGGCTCCGGCGCGTCAGGCCATAGCAACGGTACCATAGGCAACCCCGCTGGCGCGGTGCTGTGCGTGCACGGCGGCTTGAGCCCTCTGACTGACTCAATCGATGCCATTCGTATGCTCGATCGCAAGCAGGAGGTCCCACATGATGGTGCCATGTGTGACCTTCTCTGGAGCGACCCTGATGATATCAACGGCTGGGGCTTGTCGCCGCGCGGCGCTGGATACCTCTTTGGCGCGGCACCCGTACGAAAATTTAACCACGACAACGACCTGTCACTAATTGCACGTGCCCATCAGCTGGTCATGGAGGGTTTCAAGGAGATGTTCAACTCCACCATTGTCACTGTCTGGTCGGCCCCCAACTATTGCTATCGCTGCGGCAACGTTGCTGCACTTCTAGAGCTTACCGAGGACGCGTCAGGCCTAGGCATTTTTGCGCGTAGCAATGGCGATGCAGGAAGAAGCAGCGGTGGTGTGGGCTTACGGCCGGGCCAGAATAGTACCATGGTGCCTCCAGCACGAAGGTACAGAATCTTCAATGCAGCCCCACAAGACTCGCGCGGGATGCCGGCTAAGAAGCCCGTGGCCGAGTATTTTCTATGACTGGGACAGCTACCATTTGGCGCATGGGTAGTGAAAGGGAGGTGTGAAATGGTCTTTCTGGGTTCTTGACAGTTCTCTCATGGCGTTTTGTTTCTTGTACTTTATTCAGTCCGGGGCGTTCTTTGTTCTTCTACAGGCAACCATCTATCAAGGGTTGGCCCTGGGGTTTTGTCGTTTCCCTCGCTCATGGGCATCTTGGCTACTATTTGTTTTGTGTATCGACCATTTTCTGCAACTTGACCGGGTACAACAGATACGATGTATATCTCAACCTTCAACATTATCACCCTCATCTTTGTTTCCCGCGACCACCTTCTAATCTGCGGCATACGCCGTCCATATCTATTGCTACGGCCGGCACTTTTACAGGGGCCATACCAGACCAGCAAATACCCAATATGCATTGAAATTCTGTTTTCTGCTTCCAGCTGGTGGTCCGGATCTTGGTCGCCGGCTGAGATATAATATATATTTCAACTCGGTCCGCTTTCTTCAAATGCACGCAATTCTGCAGGTTTGATTTCTGTAGCTAAGAGCACCGCCAGCTCGTCAGGCGATACCCACCCCAGATATCTTGGTCGCAGCATCGCACGACGGTACGCCACATCGGGTAACCTAAACTATACTTTTCCAGGCAATTCTGTCTGTCCGCCAGGTGTTTGGCGTTCAACTCCCGATTGTCCCCCCTCGGATATGGAGTCAGGTCCCAAAACGTTTCTGCCTTTTTTACTCGGTCGAGGGTCTAGCTCAGCCACCGGTAGAGCGCTGCGGTGCTTCAGGGGTGAATCACGCCACCAATCATAGAATGGAAGTGTCTCGGGACCCTCCACAGCAGGCGAACTCAAGAGGCGTTCAACAGGCATGTGCGTTTTTTTCTTGTACGCCCAGAAGTTTTCGCCAATGCCACTCTTCAGATAGCGACACATGTCGCTACGGCGAGTAATTGCAGCTGCACATTCCGTCATCAAGCAAGTAGACAATTCTCCAGGCTTAGAGCCGGTAATAAACTGTGTTCGACGCGTTGGTGGAAGCGCCCACAAACGCTGGTGCACGTAATCGACGGATAGGCCCAGTTGATTCTCAAAGTCTCTACGTAATGCGCTCTCGCGCCCATGTGCATGTGCAGCGCAAGACAAGCTATATGCCCCGTCAAGTTTCTTCAGACACAGTGCCAGTGCCTCGTAGCCGTCGGCAGCCGTCGGGCACATTCCAGCATCAATGAGGCCATCAAGAGGGTGGTACAAGTCGTCGTAGGTTCCATGATACTGGTACGGCTGGTGCATTAGTGTCCATGGCCTCCACAACGTGTAAATCGAGTTGAAGCATTCCTCGGCGTTGGCGAGGCTGGCGAGGGCCTCAGCCAGAAGACTGTAGCCGCTCTGGTAGGTGGCTTGATCAGCGATATCAGTAGACCAGATGTAGTTGGGAGCCGGGCGCTTTTCCCATTCAGCAAGCTTGGGCTTGGCGTTTTTCATTCTGGAAGTAAGATGGGAGAAATATGTTGGCAGCTTTGGAAAGGCCAAGGCGATCGTTCTGAACGGAGCGAAAGGAGGTAAATTGAGGCTTAAACATGCCTGTTGCGTGACTCGGGGTTTGAATTCGGGCTAAGAAGAAGGATCCAAGTCGCACATGAAGGCGGAAACCTTGTGTATTTATGTACATAATACACGATGCAGTTCACAGAACCTCTGCTTCAGTGTCTGAGAATTTCCTCCATCACATCTCATCACATTCGCCTGGACACGAATAGAACTTGAAGGAAGCTTCTCCATCTCAAGACACCAATCTGCCTTACTCACAGCACGGGAAGGAAAAGAATGACAGCAATTTCTTCTTACAGCCGTTTAGACCGTATATGATGTGGGAGAACACATGAAGAGCACAATGACGTTGTTATAGAGAACAGGCCAAACCCTAACCCCATTCACATGTTCTGAAAATCAAAGCGATCCGATTGGCTGCAACAACTGGGTCCTGTCTTCTGATAAGATTAGGAGACAAGACCCGTCCCCGTAACTTTGACTACGTGCTGTCTCTTCCCTCTTGCGCTTCTTATACTTTATAGCGCAACTAAGCCGTTCTCTTGCTCTCGCCTCCCACTATTTTGCCTCCAGGCTACCCCCCCGCTCACCTGATGTTTCGTCCTTTTCCTTTTTGTGTTCATTATTACTCCTCCTAGCCATCCCCATCCCTTTGAGATGTCCATAGTCTCAAGCTGCTCCAGGCTTGCGCAAAGTCTACCGCGACAATCAGTCTCACGTAACGCTGCAGCATGTCAATTCTTACGCGGGAAATCGAGTCGGAATGCTTCATTAGCGTTACTGGCTGGGTCTATGGCCCGGCCTTGTATTGTGTATTCTTCGCTGTCTTGCCGTCAAAGTACTGGGTCTGCAGGTGCTGCTAGTTGTCGTATGATGGCAACGACGGCGACTGCTGTCAAGGGCTTAACAGGCAAGTCCTTAGTGCTGGATGTGTGTGTTTCTGGTGCTACTGTGACTAACATGTTTTCTTTCTTAGACGCCATTGGCCCCATCCAAGAATACGACCGGCGAGTGGCGCAAGGGCGTCTTCGAAATGACCCCCACCAGCGAAGTACGTTTGACCGCGGTTTCCTGCTTGTCCCTCTTGTAGTTTTATCTCTCTCACTTCTGCCTCTTCTGTTTCCTGCCCTCTCAATTGGCCCGAGCTTGTCCTGACACGGTGCGCGTAACCTAGGCATTATTCAGAACCTCGAGACACTACACCAACAATTGCGCAACTATGTCCCCCCCCCGGTCAAACAACCGTCGATAGAGTCACTGCAACCACGTAAGTCCTTGTTTGGGACTCTTTTTGGCAATGGCAAGCCCAAACCGGCACCTCTAGGCGCAATCCAAGAGAACCTGCCCATGGGCCTGTACTTGTACGGCGACGTCGGCAGCGGCAAGACAATGTTGATGGACCTCTTTTATGACACAATACCCGTCAACATTACTGCCAAAATGCGCATTCACTTCCATAACTTTATGCAAGACACACACAAGCGCATACATTCTGTTGTGCAGAAGCACGGCAACGACGTCGATGCGATCCCTTTTGTGGCCGCTGACATTGCGCAGAACGGATCTGTCCTATGCTTTGATGAGTTCCAATGCACCGATGTCGCTGATGCCATGATTCTACGCCGTCTGCTAGAGGCGCTTATGGCCCAGGGCGTTGTACTGGTCACCACTTCGAACCGCCACCCCGACGAGCTGTACAAGAATGGCATCCAGCGCGAAAGCTTTGTGCCGGCCATAAACCTGCTGAAAAAGGAGCTACACGTCATAAATCTCGACTCACCGACAGACTATCGCAAGATCCCGCGCCCGCCAAGCGGTGTTTACCATACTTCACTTGGCCGGGCAGCCGATGAGCATGCACTTAAGTGGTTCCGCTTCCTCGGTGATCCCAAGAACCCCGAGCCGCACGCCGAGGAAAAAACAGTATGGGGCCGCACTATCAAGGTGCCGCGCGTTAGTGGCCGCTGCGCCTGGTTCACGTTTGACGAGTTGATTGGCCAGCCGACTAGTGCTGCCGACTACCTGGAACTGATGCGTAGCTACGACTCGTTTGTCGTTACCGAGTGCCCGGCCATGACGTACCGCCAGCGCGATCTGGCACGCCGCTTCATCACCTTTGTCGATGCCGTCTATGAGCGCCAGGCGCGTCTGGTGCTTACAACCGAGAAGCCACTCGGCGAGCTGTTTGTGTCACAGGCCGAGCTGGTCGAGTCGGTTGAGAAGCATGGCGGGTCGGCAGCTGATGTGGTAGCAGCGGATGGCCGGCTTGAGGATCTGGTCGAGAGCGTTGCTCAGATGAAGGACTCGGCGCTTTTTGCGAATGACGAGGAAGCCTTTGCATTTGCACGTGCACTTTCGCGGCTTACACAGATGGGTAGCACAGAATGGGTAGAAAGGGGGCTAGATATGGGGGATGGAGGTACAGTGTGCGCGGAGCACCACTAGGAGGGGTGGCGCAGAGACGCCTGGGAGTGGATGGGAATCTTTGCTTAAAATAATAGAGTAGATAGCAGCGTATATACCAACATAGTATGCCAAAACACTGACAGACGTGGCTATGACGCAACTCTGCCGAGTAACCGTGGCGTTCCTTCTCAGAATAAAAGAGTGGGGCTCATGTTAGTCGAGGTCAAGCAGAGCGATTTAATCGTTTTATTGACTGGCCTGGCAGTTGCCTCTTTAACACTTGAGCCCTGTCTGGTTGTCTGACGTTTCAAGTATCCAGCCTTGTGTTTTCCCCGTCTCCCCCGTCGTCCTCTATCTCACCCCCTATTTATACCGCTCAAGCAACTCTCCTTCTACACACCGCTTGACTCATTCTTCGGCACATCACTCTCAAAGTTTGATTTTGTCTCCTCTCCCGTCTCGTCACCATGCTTTTCGCCCAGCTTGCCCTCTTGGCCACTGCCATCCCCTCAATCAATGCGCGCTTCGTGGAGAAGAACGAGATGGACAATGTGTCGCTGTTCCCCCAGGGCGCCGAGACCGAGACTTTCTTGATCGAGCTTGGTCCTGGCGAGACAAGGCGCGTCACTGAAGAGCAGAAGTGGGAGCTTCGTCGTGTATGTCACAAGTGCCCGCCCCCCCTCTACAAACAGCCTAGATGGTGCGCGTTAGCTAACAATCGAATCAAACAAAACAGGAGGGCAAGAACTTTATGGATATCACAGAAACGCAGTCGCTCGGCACGCTCCGGGCCAGGCCACTTGCTAAGTCTGTGTTCCCCAAGAAGTGCGCGTTCCAAAAGCAAGTCATGCCCATGCTGCCTACGCTGAACAAGGACAACATGCAGGCCAACCTGGAAAAGTTCACCAGCTTCCACACACGCTACTACCTCTCGGACTACGGCCGCCAGTCTTCTGAGTGGCTGCTCTCTCGAATCCATGGCATTATCAAGGAGGCTGGTGCTGAGAAGGCTGTTTCGGCTGTGCCATTCAAGCATCTGTGGCCGCAGAGCTCTATTATCGCCACTATCCCCGGCAAAACCAACAACACCATTGTCATCGGTGCGCACCAAGACTCGATCAACCTGTGGCTGCCCAGCATTTTGGCTGCACCAGGTGCTGACGATGATGGCTCGGGCACTGTCACCATTCTGGAGGTGTTCCGTACCATCTTGCGCAACAAGGATGTGCTGGCTGGCAAGGCCGAGAATACAATTGAGTTCCATTGGTACAGCGCCGAGGAAGGCGGATTGCTTGGCTCGCAGGCGCTGTTCGCTGAGTACGAGAAGCAGGGCCGTAATGTCAAAGCCATGCTCCAGCAGGATATGACAGGTTATGTGCGGGGCACTCTGGACAAGAACCAGCCCGAGAGCGTTGGCGTTATCACGGACTTTGTTGATACAGGCCTGACAAACTTTATCAAGGAGGTGATTACTGAGGTAAGTTGCAAACATCGCCCCTGGCCCCGGTCTTTCATCTTAGGCTGTCTCCTAACCCTCCCGGTTTTCTAGTATTGCAACATCCCCTATACCGAGACCAAGTGCGGCTATGCTTGCTCCGACCATGCCTCCGCCACCAAGGCTGGATACCCGTCGGCCTTTGTCATTGAGTCCAAGTTCGACGTCTCAGACCCGCATATCCACTCTACCGATGATCTAATCAAGTACTTGTCGTTTGACCACATGTTGGAGCATGCGCGCATGACGCTGGGCTTGGCGTATGAGCTGGGATTTACCGATTTTGAGAGCCTAGAGAAGGAGGCGCAGCTGAGCGCCGGAGAGCTTTAGAAAGATGCGCGTCTAGCTTTGTCGCGCCAGTTGGCCGTATTGTCGTGGCTTTCTGTGGATGGTTTGTGACTTTACCGGCCATGGTGGCTGCATAGCTCGGTCGATGTGGTTTTGGAGTTCTAGTACATGTTTTCTCTTGCTCACTCTAGTAGTGTTATACATGATGTGTTGATGCCTAAATAAATACCTTGACATGGCTGAACTCTGGTGCCCTCGCAATCGTTGGCTTGGTGTGTGCCCATATTAGGTAGGAGACTTCCTTCCTATACTTGGGGAACTCAAGGACTCAATCTCTGCACCGTCCACTCACCGCTCTGCCCGTCCTTGTCATAAACAAACCGGTCATGTAGCCGGCTCTCGCGGCCCTGCCAGAACTCAAAATGGTCGGGAACGATTCTCAGCCCGCCCCAGAACCCGGGCACGGGGATCTTGTCCTGGCCCTCGAAGCGCTGCTCAGCCTCACGAACCCATTTGTCCAGCTGGGCACGCCCATCATCAGAGCCTCCCTCCTCCACTCCGCATTCGGTGCCGCACTCCTGCTTCTCTAGCACCTGGCTCTGCCGACTTGCCCATGCGCCTATGCGGCTCCCTCGTGCGCGGGTGTCAAAATATACCTGACTCTCGGCCGCGCTGAGGCGCTGCGCCACGCCCTCGATGCGCACCTGGCGTTGGACGGGCTCCCACCAGAAGACTAGGCTGACGTGCGGGTTAGTAGCAAGATCAGCGGCCTTGCGCGACGTTCCGAAGTTGGAGTAGATCACAAAGTGCCCGGCGGAATCGAGCTCCTTGAGGTATACAACACGTGACGATACGCGGCCTGACGGCAACGATGCTGTTGAAAGCACGCAAGCCTCGGGATGTGGGACGGCGGGAGTGGCGTGTGCAGAGGGGGGTGGGACGTCGGCTGTGGACGTGCTGGGAGACGCGAGAGCTTGGGCTGAGGGTTGCAGCGGCGATGGCTGGCTACAGGCTTTGAACCATGCGTGGAACTGGGCAGTTGGCGTTGGCTGCAAGTCAGAGCGGACGAGCTTGCCCAGTGTGAACTGCGCTGCTTGGCCGGGGCCCTGGGCACCATCACCGGTGGGCGCAACTACACCAAAGGATAGAGACATGTCAGCTGCGAAGGAAGGCTACTTGACGAGATGGGTGCACGGGAAGCATACAGATTAGTTTGTCGGCGGGGGCTGAATGGAGAGCCATTTTGGCAAGGTGAAGACGGAGAAGCAGAGATCGGGCGAGGACGGGCCGCAGATGAACGGGCATTTACAAGTATGTGTGGCAGTTAGAGGATTAGGAAGACTTAGTTTGGAAGGTAAGCAAGGAAGCAAGACAGGGGTGAGATGATTAGTTGATAGCCATGGCTTCACCTGTGCATTGTCACGAACTGGGCTAGATTCAAGTCAAGAGTCAGAAGGTTGTTAATGTGGGGTGGTGTTGATGGGGTGATGAGGGGTTGGCCTTTAACCATATGCCGGCCGTATGCTAAGCATGTACAGTTGGCCCAGATACATAGCGAGGGGAGCAAGGGGCTATCTGTTCCCCGTACTTGTGCGACAACGGAGAGGGCGTTACCGAGAAGCGATCCTTCCGAGCATCGTGAAAAATAGATGTTAAGCGCTTAATAATTGGCTTTCTGGGGAAATATAGTCTAGCCGCATCGTTTTGGTGGTCACACAATGCAGAAGTTGGAAGAGAAACGAAGGAAATTTGCTATGGGGGGGGGGCCCTGCTTGTTTGCTACATGTAAGATGTGTGCAATGTATCGTCTTGGCTTGAAACAGCAGGACGTGGGGGTTTAACAATGGATGGGAAGCGGATGAGAATGGGAGCGAGATGAGGGCGAGAGTGAGGGCGGGTGAGGGCGAGTGAGGGCGAGTGAAGGCGAGTGAGGGCGGG
>NETT01000003.1:77535-130197 GCA_003449175.1 Ceratocystis smalleyi | reverse complement strand
GGGGGGGGGGGGTTGGACTTGCTTCTTTGCTTCGTCATCACGCTCTTTGCCTGGTGTAGCTCTTCTTCCTCTTCAACGTTTTTGCTTGGCGGGGTTCGGTTTCGCTTGGGTGATTTCCATCTGGATCTTGCAAGAAGTTCCTTCCGTCTTATCTCTCTGACAGTTTGACGCCCCCTCCATCTGGGGGAGTGAGCCACGTACGAGAAGCTCCCACGACCGTCCTTGTCGCGGGTTAATCGAGTATTTTTTTTCTATTTTTCTTTTTTCTCTTTTTTCCCTTTTTCCCTTCCTTCAACAACCTGCCTGGCCTGCTACTTGTACACTTTGCTTTGTTTTGCCTTCGCTGCCGCCTTGGCTTGTTTTCTTCGGCCTCCCTTCTTCCTCCTCTCCCCCCTCTCCCCCCTCTCCCTCTCGTCCCCTCCCCTCTCTCACCGTGGCAATGGCAGTGCAACAACCTCATTCACGCCTAAAGGCGCTTCAGCTACAAGCAACTGCCACCATGCATGCAGAGCGCCTTCCTTTGTCGTCCTTGCAGTAGCCGCCTAGCTCCCCCGTTGATCCGACGAGTCTGATCAATATCGGCAGCTACCAAATTTGATCAGTCCGGACTTTGTCGGGGGTTAATTTCAGACGACATTTGCCTGTTTTATGACGTTGGCAAAGGCAGGCCGCGTGCAGTCGAGAGCGGGTTTGGCGGTGTTTGTAGGCATTTCCGGACGTCTCGGTGCGGCCTGGTCGTTTGTTTGTGATTGTCTGTCGATTGCCTGTACACTGACTGCCTCACTTGCTGCTGATCACGCAACCCTAACTCCTCGCCCACGCGGCACATCACGTGACACAGTCTTGTAATATAGCAGCCCACTGTCCCGCCCTCCGAAATCCCCCAACACTGCCTCCCTTGGCACTGCTCCAGAACCAGCATCGTTACAAAGGCTTCGCTGGTCTTGAGCGTGTTTTTGTTCCTCCGTGTCATTAGTCTCCCCTTGTTCTTTGATCACAATCTGCCCTTGTATGCACAGCCCATTCCAGAGTTCTTGTTCTTCAGCCAAGCACCCCGGCCACGCAAACCCAGCTGCCTCTTTTTATCTGGATTGTATGGCTTGTCCTGTCTGCTGCCTCTTTGTGCCTCGTTGTGCCTCTTCTTGCCAGGGTCTTGCTGCCAGGATCTTGTTGCTCTGGCTCTGTTCTCCTCTTGACCTTTATTCTTGCTTAAGGTCGGTCATTTGGTGACTAGCCTGGTCTTGGCCCAAGCTGCCCAGAAGCGCAGAAGGACAGGTGAAAAGACCAAGACTGCACCCAAGCTGTTGCTGCTCCATATATGAGGCAAGCTTTTTGCGACCCACGCGCCACCGCGCCCTGCGCCGAGTTTATTTTATTTTATTTTGTTTTTCTCTCTTGTATAGTGCATTAGGGCTTTCTTTCTTTATTAGCAACGGCTCTGGTCTGTCTTTTGCTTCTGGTCTTTTTCTTGCTCCTTGTTTCTCTTGCTCTGTTCGTTGCTATTCCTATCCTCTATCCTCTCTCCTCTCTCCTCTCTCCTCTTATTCCTTTATTCTTATTTTTTATACAGCCTCGCCCACCATGTCCAAGGCCGTCTCCTCTTCCGCCCCTTCATTGGTCCAGATTCTCGCCATTTTCTTCTTTGCATTTGCCTCAAATGCTCTGTGTCTGTCGATTCCCAGGCCGCGCCCGGCCGATTATCAGATTTCGGGAACGCAAACCGTCGCCCAGGGAAGCGGAATGGCGTTTGGCGATAGCTGCCGAAATGTCAAGCTGAATGCCAGTTTCTATGGCGAGCCGGAAGAGCACTATTCCCATGTGAATGCCAAGTGCCAGAGCGACGAGGGCAAGTATGTGCCCAGCAGCCTGAACCTGAACCAGTACATTGGAAACTTTGACGGCAAGCTGAAGTGGGATGTTCGGTAAGTTTTTGCCTTGTCGTGCCAGCCCGGTTGGGCCTGTGTTTTCGCGTGCCGTTGCTAACAAGCTCGCTGTAGCGGTGGCTTCACTGAGTCGTGCTTTGACTGCTATCTTCGTCGCCACAGTTCATGGAGACAGTTTACCGTGCTGCACTGCGTGTGTAAACGTGCGGGTGAGAAGGGCCCTGTATGGTTCCCCTCCAAAACGGAGATTGACCTTGGTGAGTTTGCCACACTCTATTTGTCGTTAGCTGGCTTCGTTTCCCCTTTCTAACCGCATTTTGCAGACACGTCTATTCTAAATGTTGCAGGCGAGCTTGTTGCCGTTGGAATTTCCGAGCATACTCCGGTGTCATCCCCGGTATAGTGTCCGAGACATGCGACATGTACTGTTTTTTCTTGCCTTGTATTTGTTTCCTGCCGTTGCGTCTATTTTTGTTCTCTTTTGTTCTCTTTTTTTCTTATTCTTCTCTTCATTTTCTCTGTTCCTCACTCTTTTGGTCCCGGGCATTCACTACATTACAGCATATCAGCGTTGGCTTTTCTTTTGTTTCTTTCTCTCTGCTTTGCGTCCCCTCCCCAGTTGCACTCTTGTTAGACTTTTCCCTAGAGCATAATGACGACCTTATGAGCAATAATACAACCTAACCTGACCATATTCGCAGAAAAAAAAGGTCACGAGCAGTCCAGTAGTCCGTGGTGCTTGGTGTCGCAGTAACCCGTAACCGATATAGCTTGGCCCTTGTTATATCGTCAACAATTCAGCTAGCACTACCGGCAATAGTACTAACAAGATCAGTATATTAGGCCTCCTGTCAAATAGTGTTTACCTCTAGTTTAGCAAAATCTCGTAGTCGTCATGTTGGATCCGCACTTTCTCGCTATCCATGCCGTACTTGCGTCTGACCAGCTCAAAGATAATCAGCCCTGCTGATGTACTGGGCACCTGTCGGATGGTATTCCACCAGAAGCCCCGGTACAGCCAGCTGAGTATTCCCTTCTTTTCTGCCCGGGCCTGGCCCACGCACTGTCTCCACGTTTCCTGGTAGGCCCGATAGTTGGCTTGTAGCATTAATCCCCGAGGGGGGGGAGATTTGATTGACGCCCGGGCTTTCTCTGCTTCAGGCATGCTGGACTCTGGTAATATCGCTGTCGCTGCCAGCACTTTCGAGCCTGGCTTGGATCCTGTACTTGTTGCTGTTTCTCGTAATGTTGGCACTGGGACCGCTTCGGCCCGGGCCCGCAGTCCCCTGATTTCCTGAGCTCGAGCGTCCAGATTTTCCAGCCGATCCCAGTGTTCAAGCTGGATGTGTGTCAACGGATGCACCACAATCTGCTGTGCAAATGAGGCTGAAATGCCGGCCAGCAGTAAAAACCCGGGCTCGATAGCATAGTGTGGCCGGATAACGGTGAGCCCGTCGTGGAACCGACTATCGTCCGTTGCTGCCTCGCCGCTAGCCAAATTGCTGCCCACAGGTCTTTTCATAGCTAAATCGGCCACAATGCTGTCCTGAAGTCCGCCGTAGTACCACGACACGAAATTATAGTAGCCCTGGGCCTTGACATACTCGAACATGCTGAAGAATACTGCGCTGCCTAGGCTGTCTTTGGTGAACGAGAGACCCCAGCCTGCAAATATCCCACGCAGGCCGATTTCACGGATTTTCTGTGCGCTGAACGACCACATGCTCTGTGGCCGCCCATCACCACTGCGCATTAGGTCTCCGTGGTCGTACCGGGCCTGGATTGCATCTAGCGGGGCTGCCACCACGCTCTGTAATGCGCCTGCTAGAAACCCCGCCTCAAAGGTATGGACTGGCCGCGGAGGCGGATACACATGCTTGGTGCCGCGCCCGCTCTCTTCGTGCAGAAGGCCCAGGATATGCAAGTAGCTAGTGTACAACACCGCGCCTACACCAACGTTGGCTGCCAATGGCGGCACTACCTGATGTGGGATGATGCCCCAGCCCTGCTGGCGGACAGCGCTAGCCAGAACACCGGGAGTAGTGCCATGCATCCATATAAGCGCATGGTGCCACGCCCGCGTTAACGGGCCACTCATTGCTGAAGCGTTGCTTGTGGCCTGCTGGCTCGTCACGTGTAGCGCATTGCGCAGTGTCTCTGCCTCGGCTTTGTGCAGCTGACGGGCAAAGGCGAGGTAATCGACACGCATGCGGAAAAAGGCTTTGGCCGGTGCGCGGAAGTAGAAGGCAATGGCCTGGGCTGAAAGAGCTCGCACGCTGGCGGCTGACGCAGCAGTTGCGGCATTTCGCTTCTTCTGCTTCTGCGAAGCCTCTGGCCCATCGGGAAGCACAGGGAGAAGCCCCAGGCTTCCGTCATTTGGAAGGCTTGCTGGCGAGGGGGTTGATATGGATGGGGTTGAAATGCTGGCCATGAAGAGGGGCACGTCGTCACGTGGGCCTTTCATGGTGCTGCGGCCAAAGAGGGCATTGCCGTGTTAGTAAGGTTGCGTTGGATTGACTAATAGTAACTACTAGAGGCAATAATGTAGTTTGCACTGACTAAACGAGTGTGTGGGCTTTAAATGAGTGAGATAAGGATCGTTAATGAGATCAAGGCCTGTTCTTGTTGGTGTCCAATTTCCATGCATGAGGCCGTGAGCCCCCTGGCGCTGCTTAGTAAACTCACCCTGGGTTTACCCGGAGTAGCACAAAGCAGGCAGATGGCTTAACTATTGTGGCGCACATCGCGAGCATGTGGCGCTTCGGCCGGTTTTACCAAAAACAACAAGATGTCTTGTCTATACAACCAACCAGTCGTCGTCCGTCTGTCCATTCCAAAGCACCAAAGCAAGCAAGCAAGCAAATTGAAGGCCTTTTGAATTGGACCTGGAAAATTAAAAAAAAAAAAAAAACAAGTCCCCGCTCCCCCTCCCATTGTACTTATGCCGGAAGAGAGCGCTTTTCGCTTTCTGTGAAGAAAATAACCATGCGCCAGAGCTTCTTGACTAAATCTTCAGCCTCCTCGTCCAAAGCCTAGTAGCAAAAGTAGTTAGTATCCGTTAGTTAAAGACTCTGTGGTGACGAAACAAGAAAAGAAAAAGGGAACAAAAACACTTACTTCGGCTAGTTCATCTACAAGCGCGGCTGGCTCGCCATGCTTGCGCAGGTGATCCTCAATAACCTCCACAATCACCTCCTCCTGAACACCGAGGTACTCGACAATCTTCTTCTGCACAAATGGCCGCAGTTTCTCCACCATAATAGACTCGTCCAGGAAGTCCCACTGCACCGGCCATGCCCAGAGTTCTTCCTTCTCCGTCGGAATCTCCTGGGCCAGTTGTCGCACAGCCTGCTGGAGCTCCTCGTCTGTCATGCTGGCCGTTGTCGATATGGGCTCGAATTTAATAGGCACTAGAGTGCGCTTTGTGCGCTGGTCATGTTCCTCATCATCCAGAAGACCCTCGACTTCGGCAATCGTGCGTCTTTGCAGGCCGTTGCGCTGTGCTTGCGCCTTTTGCGCCGCAGCGCCAAGAGACAGCTTGAATGGCTGGGCTGCTGGGGCTGGTGCCGGTGTAGTTGCGGCGATAGCAGTCGAGCCTATTGAAGACTGCGAGCCAATCTCCTTTGAATGCTGCTCTAAGAATGAATCCGCCATGCCGCGTGCCTTGTCCATCTCCTTTTTCTCGCGGCGGGCTTCGTCGGCCTCAGCATGACGGTCAGCAGCATCGCGCGCCATCTCGTCAGCCCGGGCCTGGGCACGTTTACGAGCCCAGCCTGCATGATCAGCGTAGTAGGGATGGACCTTGCGAGCGCGCTCCTTTTCATCATCCCACTGCTTGTCGTGTTCGAGAGCCTCTTGCCTGCGTTTTTCTAGGTTGCTTGCATCATGCTTTTCACGGTCGCGTTCGCGCTCGAGCGCTGCCGTTCGTGAACGCTCGCGGCTAACCCACTTGCGCTCAGCGTCAAGGAACAAGTGGTACTGTTCGTCCTTCTTTTTTTTGACCACCCGGAGGCTGAGTTCCTCATCGCTAGCGTCTGTATCGGAATAGTCCTTGTAAAGACTCATGTCGGCAAACGAGAGACCGCCGTTGACGAACGTCATGCTAGATGGGGCATTGCCGTTGGCATTACGAGGGCCGGATGGAGCCCCGCGGATAGAAGGATGTGGAGATCTGTTGCCGTTGATGGCACCGTTCCTTTGACGCTCGCGTTCCTCCATCTCCTCTTCCTTCTTGAGGCGCTCAATGTCCCGTTGCGTGCTGCGTTCTCGGAAGGCAGCGATTTCGCCAGCGACCATCTCACGCATCTCAGCAGGAATATCAGCAAGCTCGTCCTCTTGCGTCATGTTGATATTGACAACCTCGACGGCTTCGGATGCTAATGTGGCGTCATCGAGCTTGGTGGCTGGCGGAGGATAAAAGAGATCCCGTATTGCCTTTTTCAAGGCTTCTTGTGCAGTCTGTGTCTGGACCTCTTTGTGAGGATCCTCACCTTTGGACTCTGTATGCGACTCAAGGTACTTGACTGTAATGGGGTCGGCTGCAACTTGTAGCGTAGCTTTCTCGATTCCAGCAAATTCGTTGTCGTCGTCGGCGGGCATGGTTTCGGGGGTTGCTTGCTTTTTTTTTGGTACTTCAATGTCTTTTAACAACTCCAAGGCCATTGATACTGAGTCGGGGTCTTCGAACTGTGCAAACCCAAAGGTTGTCTTGGTGGCTTCGTAAAGCGACGAAGGGGAGGAATCCCAGCGCTTGAGCCGCCCCACAGATCTAAGCAGACTTTCCATGCCGGCATTTCCATTTACGCCCTCGGGGATCTTGGAAATGAAAATTGTGCGCAGCTTTTCGTCTTGCTTCGGGGGCACCAACGCTTGGATGGATTCGCGGGTATTCGCTCTGTTCTGCTCGGCACGGTCGTTGCCGAATTTGGAGCTGGGCGCATGCGCCGAAGCTGAGTTATCGCCGTCTTTGCTGGCACCGTTGGTTGCGGGCTTCGGGTTGGATGCGCCCAGGCGAATGACGCGGGCATTGAAGTTGATGTTGCTGGGGAGATTTGACGGCGGCTGGAAGCTCATGGAAAGGCCACTTTGGCGGTTAGCTTGGGCAGCGTTGGCGGTGTGGACACCAAGCGGCGCCATTCCCGGAGCTGGAGACATGCCTGGAGGAGGGCCTGGGGATTAACAAAAGCCGGGGGTTAGCATAAGAAGCGTTGTGAGCCCAATGGGCAGAAGGGGCGGGAGACAGGACATACCAAGGCCCGGCGGTGCCACCATGCCAGGAGGCGGCGCACTCATATTGATAGCAGCAGGGAAGCCTCCATAGCCTGGAGGAGGGCCGTATTGGCCGGCTGAATGAGATTAGCAAGTGTGGCGATAGAAAGAGAGAAGAGAGACTCACCACCATAGGGGTTGTAGGACATGGTAACGATGGAAGCGGTTGCTAGTGATACGCGATGGAAAGGCGTAGTGAAGAGATCGTAGCGTAGGGGAGAATGTAACTGAGTGGCGGTGAAATCGGTCGCGGCCAGAAAAAAAAAAAAAGAAAAAAAAAAGACCAGATAAAATCCAAGCCAGAACCGCGGGCGATGATGAGGCTGGTTACGAGAACTGGTGCAAGGTTGTTGTTTTATTTGGATCTGGGTTCGCCATTTTTTTCAAGTCGCAAGGCTGAAACTTTTTCTGCCCCGAACAGGCCACAAGGCTGACAGAGCCTCCGGGATATAATAGTGGGGCCTCATGAGAAAAGCGGGGCTGTGAGATTCTTGTGAATAGCCTCAAGTATCAGCAAAGCTGGCTGGTACCTTGCTTGTAATGCTAGACAGCTTACAGTGCTTGTGGACGAGACAGTGTCAACATCGTCGCAGATATGTAAGCAAAGCAGCTTGGTTCTGGCTGGACTTTCACAACTGTCCCTGCTATTTTGTGTTTCCTCGCTAATAACAACTACGCAGGTCTTCTACGATATCTACGCTTCTTCGGCGTCCTGCGCCCTGGCGATCGATCGCCACTGCAAAGCGCGTCCCCTTGGCCTCTACAACTCGCAGCTTTAGCACTACCGCGCTGCGTCCCGACGCCACTTCCGACTGGGTCAAGAGCAAGATTTTCGGCCAGCCCAACCCGAAACCTAGCACGGGCAATGAGGGCACCAGCACCTCGGGAGATAGCGGGAGCGGCCTAGTGTCGCCGTCACAGAGTCCGCCACAGACACCAAACCCAGTCATATGGGGCTGGAAAGGCGGCATTGACCGCAGCGGTCTCACGAACCTGCTAAACGCGGACCAGCAGATTAGCGGACTGTCCAAACCGGTGCCCAAACGACCACGCTACAAGCAAGCAGTGCGGCTGGCACCGTCGACCGGCCGTACTGTGCACCTGACTAGCCATACCGACGCTTCCGTGGCATTGCGTATTCTCAACACTCGTGTGCGTCAGAACGGCCTTCCCAAGCTAGTGCGCCTGCAGAGAGCCCACGAGAGACCGGGTCTCAAGCGCAAGAGACTTAAGAGTGAGAGATGGCGGTCGCGCTTCCGCGAGAGCTTCTTGTCGACAGTTTCTCGTGTGCAGGAGTTGACAAGACAGGGTTGGTGAGTAGAAAAAGAAAGAGAAAGTGGGGAGGCTGAGATTGGCGGTCATGCGACTTTGCGAGTGTGAACCGCGGGACAGGTTACGCGGGCTTCTGGCGTTAGCTAGAGCCTGTGCATTTACATGTATTATTACAACTACCGCAAATATACCGAATTCTGAATTAAGTGACCATGGCTTCATTGATAGCTACCAATCCGTTGGTTCCCACTCTACCTGAAGTGTCGTACGCAGGCAGGCTGGTACAATTTTGTGGGCATAAACGCAGGCATCTGTACCAAAACAAATCACACGTGCTCCTACTCTACATGACGGATCATCTCAACTTCCAAACCCCATTCGACTCGGTGACGGTGCCGGACTGGTCTTAATCTTCGGCCGACTCCGAAACACCGCTTCGTAATCCTCCTGACTATCCATGAGCCCCAAAAACGACATTTCATGGCTTAGCTCCTCATTGGCATCTAATACATTGCCAGTCTGTGGCGGCACATGTAGGCATTCTTCTGGTACGTCATCAAAGCGCGACTTTCCTCTGTCTTTCCTAGATGCCGTGCGTTGTAGTCGGAGCGATCGCCGCCGGTCAACCTGGGCTTTTTTCTGGGCTGCTTCGAAGCCTGCCATGCTCTTACGCGTGCGGGCAACCAAATCGCCCGTGGGCTCATCATCATCAGGCGGCTGCATCTCTGGTGCATGAACCTCGACTGAAGGGCTGGGTTGTTGGGGGTTTGTGTCTTGGTCTAAATCAAGATCGGCTGACGTCGTCTTCATGATAGAAAGACGCGTGCGATCGGCCAGACTCATTGTACGACGTGGGTGAACTTTTCCGGTGGGGGACGGCGAGGCATTTTGCATGGCTTCAAGTATCGCCTCTACTTGGCCATCAAGGGTCTGTGTATCCCGCGGCAGTTCTGAGCTTGGAGACAACACCGCTGGCTCTGCGACGGGAGTCGGCCTTTTGGTTTGCACGGACGTAGACGTAGTTATAGTTTTAGTGCCCGCTCTAGAATCCACTGACACCCCTGAGCTAGATTTGATGCCCATAATCGACCCCGACGATTTTCTCAGGCCAGGAAACATGCCAGGGCCCTTTTCTTTTGAGGAGTCTGGAGCCCCAATCTTGGGCGGAGGCTTTGGGCTCGGCATTCGTCGCGGACCTGGTTTGCGGACAGGGGTCTCGTCGCCTCTTCGAACGCGGACAGGTCGCTCAACAGCTTTTTCCCATGATGATCTAGGTGGGTGTAGCTGGGGGCTAGGTTCGACTGAATCCGCGGTAAGAACGCTAGGCAGAGTAACACGAGGCGGAGAGATGCGTGGCGGAGATTTAAAGGAGGCAGATCTTATATGGCGCGAAGGAGGCGATTCAGATGTTCTGCTGCTTGCAGGGTCTTCTGATGATGAGGAATTTGCCGTGGATATGGGCTCCTGTGACGCAATCGGGGATCGGAATGGCTTACGGGGGGAAACTTTCCGCATCCACGATTGGGAAGACAACGACGTATGCTTTGTTTCGTTTATAGCGGCAATATCCGCATAAAAGTCCCGTATTAACGACGAATAATCACCAGCCTCTACAATCGTAGTTGGAAGTGTTGTCCCCAGTGCGCTGTCTGCTTTCCTATGCGAAGAAGCTACTGTCGACGCAGATGACAAGTCTGGATGGGCAGTAAAATGCAAGTCAATAGTGCATTTGGACGTCCTTACGGTCGATGCAGGAGTCGTGTCAATAGGCCTGTTTTCGCTGGTTCCGAAGATGCGTTCTCGGAAGTCCTGCCACTTGGCTAGTCTCTCTTGCTGCGCCTGGATGCGCAAGTCTAGTTGGTTGAGAAGGCTTTTCGGCTTCTCTTCCAGTTCAGAGAGGCGGCCTGCATGGAGCCGTCTCCAAACCTTATCAAAGGGTGTGTTCAAAAAAGGGTCTTTGCTAGCTTCCGCGCCATCGCCATGGAGAAGAGCCTGCATCCACTGGTCGTTCCCTGCCCAATTGTTTCTTACCATCCGTGTTATCTCGGTTTTTAACTGTGGTGTGACAGCTTCTGATGGCTTTATGGCTTTGAGATGCTCTTGCCGTTTAGCCAAAGTGCGCTCTTTGACGTCAAGCCACTCGGAAAAGTCTTGGTACAGGCCCCGGGTCTTTTGTTTTTCGCGCAGCTGGCGACTAAGAGAGGCCTTGTGGGCGAGTATAAGGGCGGGAATTTCTTCACCCTCTCCGATGATGCCTCTGTTTTCAAGGGCAAGGGTCTGAGCAATTGCAGGGCATCGGCCGTGTGGGTTTTCGGCTATGACTTTTTTCAGAACAGCGGCTGAAAAGCTAGCCAGAACTTCTTCGAGCCTCTCGCCTTTACAGTCATCAAACATGGTCTTGCGGATTATGGTTTCACGGCTCAGCACGCCGTTTTTCTTCGCCTGGTCGAGACATCGCAGAAGGGCAGCGCGCAGGTTCAGTGACTGCACCTGGTCGTTGGGGGGAAACAGCAATTGCAACTTCTAGGGCAGGTTAGCATAGTCATGTATCAAGCACACAGCTCAGCTTTAAGTTGTGCAAACAAGCGATTAAGCATATGGGGCGGAGCGGGGGGTATCGTACAGTCCGGCACTCTTCTGGATCCCAAAGTTTGAACAAGTAAAACAATGCCCATTCAACGCTTTGGATCCTTTTCTTCTGGCCTAGTGATGATGCCGAAGATGCAAACGTCAGTGGCGAGATGCCAGGCCAGTCAGGTCGTAAATCAAGATCGAGTGCTCGCAGGTTAGCTAGAAACAGTTTCAAGCTTCGAGACGGCGGCCCTGACGAGCCTGGGGGTTGCTGCCGAGCCCCGGTGAGATTGGTTGGGTGGTGCTGTTCCTCAGATGATGCAGCAGGAGTGGCCGAGGCTGGAGTTGAGACAGATGTGACCGATTCTGAGGTCCCAGCAGCGGTGCGACGTACAAGGGCGGGGTTTCTCGTGGAATATGAGCTAGTTTCAGAGCTGCTGGCGGTAGTAGCGGCGGCCGTATTGGCATTGATGGAAGTAGGAACAATCGGTTTGGGTGGTCTCAAGGATCGGGTGCGGACAATCCCAGCGGTGGTAGATGGAGATGTTGGCATTGTGTTTGCATGGCTGCAAGGCTGCAAGACACGGCAAGGCTGCAAAGTTCGCGAGAAGCGGTAACTTGGAGAATAGAGCGAACGGACGTAACAAAGAAGGGCTTGAAGAACAGGCCGGCTAGAGGAAAGGAAGCTGGTGGCTGGCAGTTTTCAAGTCACGAGTCCTTGCAAGGACATAAGCCCAGGCCCCATATACAGAAACAAGAAAAGAAGAAAGTTGTGTGAGTTTGCGGTTGCTGATGATTTTGCAGGCTTGCCTGTCTTTGCAAGCTTGGTCAAGTCATGTCGTGATGCCGTCCCTGGCAGCTGACGGAGATGGACTGGCAGCTATCGCCAGCTGCCGGAGCGGCAGACACTTTACGCGCTGGCTCAGGCGAAGACCTGATGACGCGTTTTGTCTCTGAAACTTATGTGTCTTGTCGGGTTGAGGGGAAGCTCTCTTGTTTACTACTACTCACTCGCCTCTGCTGCTTCGCTATTCGATGTCTCTTCAAGACTGGCAATGCCGTGCCTTTCTCCAGGCCGTCATGAGCCGTGGCTCCTTTGCTGAATCAGATGCCACACTTTTTGTCAGCAAGTTACTGACCACCACCGGACAAGCCTTTGAGCCAGAGGACGTCCAGTCAGTACTTGCTAATCTTGTGACTGAAGCCCGCAGCAAGATTGCCGAGTTCGACTACAGCATCCGGATCGCCATCGATCAAACGACACAAGAACGTACATACTGCTTCATCAATGTCTCATCGGACCCTGCTACACAGCTTGCTACGCTCTACGGCCCCGACGAACTCTCGTTTATCCGCCGGCTACTAGATGCCATATTTGCCAAGTACAACTCTCCTCGCATGGAGGTCATGGCCGTCACCAAAGAGCAATGCCTGCCTCTTGGGCGACCAGCAGGGTCGCGGCCTACAGGCGCTACACAAAACGACGACGACGTGCCCGCGTCGCAGGCAGTTGACCGCGGCATATCCCATAGCGATGTAAATCGCATTATGCAGGAGCTTGTGGATGCTAACTGGCTAGCGCATAGCACAGCCGGCTTCTACTCCCTCTCGACACGCGGGCTGGCGGAGCTGCAGTCATGGCTTGAAGACACCTTCAATGACAGCGAACAAGAGCAGGGCATATGGCAACGAATAAAGATGTGCATGGCGTGCCGCGAGATTCTGACGCAGGGCCTGCGCTGCGCTAATCTGGACTGTCTTGTTCGCTTCCACGAGCGATGTGCCACCACGTTCTTTGGCTCTCGCAGAACACACGAGTGTCCAACGTGCAATACAGCGTGGACGGGAAGCCACTATGTGGGTGAAAAGGCCATCACGGAGGGTCGCCTGTACCAGCAACAAAGAAACGGGCGTGGGCGGAGGAGTAACATAGTAGAGGATGTGTTTCAGCAGCAAAACGGGGCGCCTGGCGGTGATGCCATAGAGGAAGAGGCAGAAGAAGCAGACGAGATGGAAGAGTAGCCAAAACGACTTGTGGGCTGGGCTAGAGCACGACAGAAGGTCCAGAGTCGCAGGAAATTCAACGAGGCCAAGCTTGAAAATGATGTCATTTGCGAAAGGGTAGGGTTAGGGCTTGGCTAGGTAGACAGGGAGACAGTGAGAGTGAGACAGGGATAGCAGCCTGTAAGGGACGGGACAAAGCGAGCCAAGTTGCAGGGCGAGCAAGGCCAAGATGAGCTGATGGGCCTCCGACGGAGGTTGGGCCGATACAAGACATGTGAAAGAAGCACTGTACCAAGTGTTGTGTTTTGTCCCATATGTTTCTATGCTCCCCCCTCGCACGCAAGCTAGTGCTCAGTAGCGAGGAGGCTAGGAGCGCCTAGGTAAAGGCGTTAAATTCCCTGTTTTCCCCGCATACTTTTCTTCTTCTTACATCTACCTAATTATTCATTGTTCTTTTTTCCTTGTTTCTCCCCCAGTCATGTTGGAATACTTCGCCTTCCAGAAATTCAAAAAGACCAAGGCCGATAGGGCCGCCAAGGAACCAGCTGCAGCTGCGACTCCCGAGGAAAGCTCTCAGGCGGGTCTTGCGGCTGACGCTGGGGATCGAGCTGACATGGAGGCGGCTGGTGGCAGCAGCAAAGCCAATGCCCCAGCGGTGACGTCCACTGATGCAGCCAAAATCACGGCTATCCTCGAGACTACCCAGAAAACGACACCCGGCAAGCACCCGGAACAACGCAGTAGCGGCGACCTAACGCTCGTGCTCCGCAAAGATGACGAAAGCTTCTTCCGGTCTATTATAGACTGGGATACGCTTCTGGGCGCATCGGATGATGACGAGGCTTCACGGCCACCTTTGCCGCCAAGGCCAAGCGATAAAGAAGATCAAGCAAGCACCAAGAACAGCGTTGAGAGCCCCAACAGCACTAAGGACCCGGGCGGCAACAACGACAAAGAAAAGGGAAAAGAGCACTCCGCCCCTGGCAGAATAACCCGTCTCTCGGCCTTTCTCCGCCGTGATCACTCCAGGTCTAACCCAGACACCCCTGCCCCTGTCGCAGTTCCCGAGACGAGCACCGAAGCTAGTCTGCTCGACGTCGAGGCCAGTGCACCGGCTGAAGTGCAATCCCAGGTACAGCACGAAGCCAAAGAGCTCGCACATGTGCTCGATGAACTGGACCTTTCGGCACGAAATAACCGTACTTTCAGCATGTCAGCTGAGTCAGCAGCGCTCGTGCACAAGTTCTCGCTCGTGCTGCAAGACTTGCTGAACGGCGTGCCAACAGCTGTCGATGATATAAAAGCCCTTGTCGAAGACCGCGACGGAACGCTTGCGCGCTCGTATGACCGGCTGCCATCCCCGCTCAAAAAACTTGTTGCTTCGATGCCAGCCAAGGTTACCGACAAGCTGGGCCCCGAAGTGGCCGTGGCAGCAGCCAAGAGCCAGGGTGTTGCTTTAGAGGCAGCCGAGGGAGCGGCGAGCAAGACAGTGGTGAAGGAGGCTACTAAGAAGATATTTACCTCGCTGTCGTTGACAGAGCTGGTGACAAATCCGGCTATCATCGTTGATATGCTGAAGGCGATTATGGGGGCACTGAAGACGCGCTGGCCGGCATTTATTGGGACGAATGCCGTGCTGAGTGTGGCGTTGTTCTGTAAGTTCTATCCATTCGAGAGTGTGTTAATGCAGTTGCGATCAAAGTACGAGCTTGCTAACGCGTTTCTTGCGGTATAGTGCTTTTATTTGTCTTATGGTACTGCCATAAAAGGGGACGCGAGGTACGGCTTCAGAAGGAGGAAGTAGCCAGAAGCGAGGCTGACGCCGAAGAGGACGCGGAAACAACCGCCAATACCCAGCCTGATTCGGAGACCAAGGGGGAGTCAGGGACGGAGAGCGCTAAAGCTGAGGCTGATGCCCGTGCCTGATGATGCGATACAAACACGAGGGTAGTCTTGCCTACACGGAGGAGAACTGGCGCTTTAGAACCATATAAGCGGGAGAGGAAAACCCAGAGGTGAAGATGGCCACGGAGAGCTAGCAGCTAGTCGGAAGCGTCATGGTTGCGTCCTACCCTACAGTGCATTTGGAATCTACGAGATCGACGTTGGCATTTTGGGTGTACGCTTGCTGGGAACTCTATTACAACAAGAGATAGTAGCCGTCAAGGGCTGGCTGCCGATGATTGATAATTCATGTAAACAGGTTCATGGATCAACGTTTTACACTGACTGACCGCCGTGCATTACATAGTGGTAAGCGGTAGGCTTGTAATCCAGAGCCAATGAAAGCGATCTTACCCTGATTTGAAGTCTGTCTCATATCAGGGTCCGGCGGGATGCTGTGGTGCGTTTGTTGTTGGCCACGGATATCATATGGGGCGTTGTTGCAAGCGGAATAGTTGCCACAGGCGCGGAAAGACGTGGAAATGTGAATTCAGTTTAGCCAGCAAGCTCGGAATGGGCTGTCTACTAACACAAGGTCTATCATCGCGGGACAACCTCGGTGATAGAAACCGACTGCCATTGGAGCCAGGGACAGGACAGTCGAGATATGGCCTAGGACGTCGGGTATATATCTTGTTTCCACGCTCTTGAGAAACATGGCAACAAGGGAACATTCCATTTGTAGTGATAATCCGAGGCGAATGTTTGCCTATCAGCTACCAGTTTATTCTACTAAGCCTTCCTGCGTCTACAAGGGCTACTTCAGCGTGGGGTTCTTCACATATTCTTTCTTACCTTTCAATTTCACCTGCTTCTCGCCGGGAATGGTGTATGGAGTGCCCCCATCGGCGATTGTATCCGTGATTGGCTGGCTATAGTAACTTACCAAGCTCCCTTCCAAGTTATGTGCGGTGTCCCTGTCGGCAATCCATAACTGGCAGCATTTCCATAGTCAGCCCAGCCCGTGATAGTGGAGGTCTGCCTTTGTTCCAAGCTCCTATCAAACTGGCAGTTCTCCTACATAGCCGAGCTCTTGGCAAAAGAAGGATTGCCGGTTTTCCGCCGCTTCTCAGTATGATGCGCAGATCACATCCAAAAACCTCGACGCACTCGTGTCGCATGTGGTGCTACCTGCAGGGCACTCCGTCGTCGCAATGCTAGTAAGATCGGTCTACGCCGTTGATTACACTCGGATTTCTGCGGTTCCTGGAACTAGCGAACCCCTCCTCCAGTGCAATCTGCATGCATGTCTTTTATTTCCGGAAGGGTTCTTCCATCGAGATTGTTTAGTGAGAAATACTCGGGCTTTCTAATTTGACCGTGCTTTTTTAGACTTGCTGGCGCCCGTGGCGCTTACAAACTCATTGGTAGTGTTTTACAGTTGCGAACATCATTAGCCTCTTTGGTATTGTCATTTCTGAGCGTCTCGGGCTCTAAAGCGCACAAGTTTTGTGTTGTGGCCGTGTCTTGACTCGTTGCATGGAGTCTAGCATAGCACTCTGCTGGCTCTTTTTCGCTGGTAGGAGTCGAGCGAGGGCTTGATCACGCTACCAAGAGATTGCTGGCAAGCATGCTGGCTACCGAGTGATTTCGTGCAGGCCTCATCGCTTTTTAGCCTCTGTCTTCTGGCTGTTTTCCTATTACCAGCTTCAAGGTTAGTTGGAAACTTCTCGATTCCTTGTCTCATTGACGTCTCCATGTTTTAGAAGCACGTGAGCTTAACCTATCGTGGAGCGATTTACTGTTGTATCAAGTTATCTCACTGGCTTTGTCTTATTCTTGGTCCAAATCTCCCAGCATTCGGTCTGTGGAGGTTTTCCTAGCGTTGCTCTGGGGAGGGGTATTCTCACAACATGAAGCCTCTCCAATTGCCCATGTGGTTGCATCTCAAGTTACTCTGCGAGTGCTGAGTCTCACCATCGAAATCAATGCTGCCGCTGGCTGCAATTCTAGCCGATCGCTCTGCCATTTACACCACAGCTTCCTCACTAGTCTTTCACAATGAGCACCACGTAAAAGCGTCGACAGGAGAGACGATACCAAAGCAAAATTAGGCGAAAGACGAGTTGTGGAACCAAGAGCGCGCGCGAGAATCATGGCCACGATGGGCGGGCGGGCCTGTCTAAGAAAACAACAATACCTTATGTCCTGCCAACGTTTTCCCCCATTGCATTGCCATCTCGCATCCTGGCAATTTTGATCAAAAGCAAGAGCCAACCAAGGCTTTGTCGTCCTGCTCCCGTCACCCAGTCGACCGACACGCTTCAACCTCCACGCCCAACAAGGAAATTTCATGCCTTTGACCCCTTGTTCTTTGTGTGTCTCAGACGCTTAGAAAGATCTCTCTCTATCAGAAAAGATGGCATCATGGCAACACAAACCGCAAAACTGGGTTAGGCTAAACCACTATTCCCCGCTGTCTAACATCCGTAGAGGACAACCCAGCCGAAGCACCGACTGTTTGCTTGGGCGAGAGAGCGTTCAATCGCATTTCGCTCTTCTTGCTTCCGTACGTTCATCTGTTTTCCTCTTGTTTCGTTTCAAGCCCAAGTCTTAGTTCCCGTGCTTGCCTGCATTCTCGGTCTCTCCAGCAGACATTCCAGTCCCTCTTTTCTTGGATGCTTGGCCCGGAATGGATCTTCAGCCTGCCTAGTCCAATCCGCTTGCGACTGTCTTTTGGGTTTTGGCAAAACAAAGCAGCGTCAAGCGACGCATCGAAGCAGCGGCCGAAGCCAGTATCCGAGACTGCAGGCACGTCAGCATCCGGCATGCTAAGGCTGCACTGTATCACCAAGGGTTCAAGCCGGATTTCGCTTTCCTCTGACTCACCTTAAAGTCTCAACCTAGCCCTCTTCACGTCGTCTGCTCTGACCTTCGCCTTAGCACTCATCCCTTCCTCTCTTCCTCAACGCCCTATGCACCATCATGCCGCTTCTCCCCTCCTGCATCTACTCTGCCGTTGCACACCATCCGTCTCGAACCATCCCGCACCCCCTTGCCGCTCGTGATGCCACCACCACCATATACAAGACGGTGCCGGGAGTTTACGGAAACGACTCGCATGGAGCGAAGCCAGGCGTTGTAGCTGGGATTGTCATCGGTGTAGCTTGCGCCTTTCTCATTGTTATCTGCAGCATTTACTGCTGGGTCAACCGCGAATATGCTGCCGAAGCCCGCGCCGCTGCCGTTGCCAGCACTAATTCTAAGAAAAAGCAATGCCATCTCTCTAGTAGCGCCAGTGTCATGAGTATGCCCGCCCCTTTGGGCGTACACACTTCAACACGCAGCTCTGCCGCTGCTGCCGCTGGCCATGCCCGCTCAGGCGGGCACGTGCCGTTGCGCGGAAGCTCGCAGCGCCACCGGCGATCCGCATCACAAACACGTACGCATGCTCGCAAGCCATCGCGGCTCTCGCATGACAGTATGCGCCATAGTTCAAGCGCCAGTATCAACCGCAAACGTAGCCAGAGTCATCATACACACAGCCAGAGTCACGCTAGCAGCCATACGATTGTGCGTCCATTTATCGTAGCCACCGAGACATCCGAGTCAGCCGATACGACCAGCAGCGATATCATTGTTGAGCAAAGGGAGCGCCAGCGGCGCAGCTTGACACGCAAGCCGGTGCCGCGTCGAACCACCGACCTAGTGCTGCACCGGGGCGAACCCGACAATGGCTGCGGCCAGAGCCCTGACGATGATGACAGTGATGATGAAGTTGTTGTTATTGAAGAGCTGCCCAAGGCTAGCCCGAGCCGCAGAAGTAAACCCGGGCGTAGTCGGCGCAGCCCCTCACGCCAAAGTGAGTATTCCAGTGTCTCAGCTGGGCCTGAAGCATACGAAGCTCGGGCTAGCGCAGGAGGCCGGAGACGACGGAGCAGAGGATAAGTCTTAGTCCTATAAATTCATTTGCTTGTATCGGCGCCATATTTGCTTCTTGTTTTCCGTCATGCTTAACCTTTCGCATTTGCAGCTAGTAGTTATTACAGTTTATGGAGTAGAAGCCTAACCTCTGGTTCATTGAGTTTAGACGGCTTACCTTGCATTTGATATCCCCCGTTTGTAGTTTAACGCGGCAACTTTTATATGTAATTCCACATCTAATAAGAACATACTACGAAGCGAAAGTTTAATGATCCATTCCAAATCAACAAACACTTCATCATTAAACTTAACCGATGTATGTACTCAACTGACCAAAATGGTGAGCGGTAGAGAGACGGAGGAGGGGGGTCTGCCCCCCTGATAAAGTGCGCTTTACTTTATCAGTTTTGCCGGGCTTGCTCGCCGAGCCAATGGTCTTCTTTTTCACGAGAAAAAAGCCATGGCTTTTGGATCTTTTTCTAGACGAGGATGGAAATAGCAAGTTCAACTTGTTGGTGCCCTCGGTCTCGTCTGTTTGGATCTGCGGCGAAAGCGAAATGCGAGGATGGCTTGACGGAGACAGCAGTGTTGGGGTGTCTCCATTCACAGTATTCTGCGCAATTAAGGACAAAGGAAGTTCCTTATTAGACACCGGCGCGTTTGAAATAAGAGACTCTGAGGTCGCTTCACCTTCTCCCGAATTACCCTCCAAGCATCCTGGAGCATCTCCAGTCACGGGAACTTTCTTACAGCCCAAATGATTTTGCTCAACGGCTTCAACAACCGACTTTTCAGTAGACTCATGTCTAATTGCACTGTTATCTACCAGGGCTTTGGAAACATCAGTTTCCTGGGCTTGAACTAGCGTCATCTTAGCAATCTCACCAGCGATTGACTGGTTCTCAGTTACGGGATTATTCTCAGGCATCGCA
Organism: Ceratocystis smalleyi; assembly: GCA_003449175.1. NCBI lineage: Eukaryota > Fungi > Ascomycota > Sordariomycetes > Microascales > Ceratocystidaceae > Ceratocystis > Ceratocystis smalleyi. Next base: position 110,459 of record NETT01000003.1, on the reverse strand, counting down.
CAAGATCTAGCTTTTTCAAACTCGGCGTCTGCTGCAGAAGTCAGACTAGAGTCTGCGATCGCCCCCCCAGAGCCTGAAACTTTTGTGCGTTGCGTTAATTGCGCCCCGTGATACATGGATGCATCGGTGCATTCCGGCGTGTGGGCCAAGTCTACAGCTTGTGCTTGGCTTGAAGCTGCGCTAACATTGAATGGAGTTTTTTCTTCGGCTGTAGGATATCTTAGAGCCGGACAGGCGACGCTTGCTTTGTTTGAGCTTCCAACTGTGCTGGACGGACGCAAGGCAAAGATATCGGGTATATCTGCCGCCTTGATACTTCCTGTGTATCTTTCTGCCAATTCGCCAAAATGCAAAGACTTCGCTGGGGGATTTTCGTCACTGCCATCCCCAAAAACGCGACTAGGAGATTTTGTGGTGGCAGCGTCGTGAGCACTTGTAGGCGTCAACTCTAGCTGGCCAAAGCAGGAAAGCTCTTGAGTATCTCCTCGACTCTCTAGACCATCAATCTTCTCTAGCTCCTGCATTGCGCGCTTAATCTTTTTGTTGGGCGTATCCTGCCAGGCCTTTTTCGTGGGCAGAGAGCCCAGTGGTAGACACTGATTTCGGCGTCGCTTGGACGTGTACTGGAGGCCCGGGCTATTGGGAATCACTTCAGTGCCCTCAAAGCCATCGCGGCACCTAAAGGCCATAGTACCGGGTAAGGAAGCATTAGATTGTTTATCTAATGTGCGCTCAATATTGAACTCGGCAGCGGTAGCTCTTACTGCGTCTTGGAACGTAGTCCTTGACTTGATCATGAAGGCGGCCTTTCTTTGTTTTGAGAGCAACGTGTCTGCATCTGTCATTGCAAGTTGGGCGTTAGATGAGATTAGGCTGTGCTTGCGTTGTACGGAGAATGAGCCACGCTTGACCTACCGAGAGCTGGCACTTCGGGGATTCTAGAATTCTGCGTCACGGAGGTGCCATCGTCAAAGTCAAAATCGAAAATGCAGCTTGCTGTTTCCAATGCATTTCCGTCATTTTCGGCGGGCAACTCATCGTCCGAGTCAAATTCAATGCTCTGAATAGGCCTATTCCCACAGCGAGGAGGGTTAGTACTTGCAACTAACCTGGTGATAACTATAGGATAGCACATACAGGTCTGAGTTGTTGTATGTTATTGAACAAGCAGTTTCACTGCAGTTTCGAATCACCTCCCGGTTTCTCGGCTTTTTCTTACGGTTAACAAAGTGCTGGCTGAATGCAGCCGCGTCACTAGTCAATGCCTTTTGCGAGGACGGCGGGTGGGGGTGTCGGCGAAATGACTTGTTAGAACGGAAGTCGATCATCTCGGACAGAACTCAATAGTGTATGAAGTCTTGATAATGGGACGTTGACAACCAGGTCATAGCTTGGGCTTGGTCGTTCAACAAGATCTAAAGAACGGAGACGTTCTTTCTTTTTTTCCCTACAGGCACTTGGCATATATAGCAGGCCCAAAAATATTTCAAGACAAATAATCCGATGTTTGTGTGTGTGGCCTTGTGCGGGACTTCAGGGCTCACCAAATCCGAAGCCCTCCCGTGTTCCAAATCGGGGAACTGCCGTCGAGAGAAAGAGCAACATTTTCACTGGCCGGCAGGGACTTGACAGACGCCACACACCATTGGTTGCCTTCCTGATGATACAAACTGTGAGGACACACCGAACTTCCTGCAATGAGAAGAAGGGGGATCTGTGATTTCGTAATGCTGTCTTTCACGATCTAATCCTTGGGCGTGGTCTTGGACCGATTCAAATGTTCTCCGCCTCAATGTCCAGACCACACGAACATCATGATGATGGTCCTTGATTTGATTGCCGGTCGCTATCTGAATCATTTCTGTTGCAAGAATCAGCTGGGGTGGTCTGTTGTAGGGTTGCTTGTAATGGCTGTTCTTCTGGGATCCTCACCCGGGTCCTTCGGCTGTGGGATATGCAGGGCTACTTTCATGTCTGTGAAGTCAAGTGTCACTCTGTCAGTGGCTGGGCTGAGGGAGCCTTCTTTTGCCCTGTTGGGCGAGCTTTGCCTTTTACCATTGCACACATCGGGCATAACTTGGTCTAGTGTGCTATATCATACACATAAGCATTCAGACTAGTTGAGTCTACGTGCTACCAGAATATCTTCACGTATTTTCTGTGACTGACCCGGCGCATCTGAGCCTGGCTTCGTATTCCTTGCCCCATCTTCATCGTGCATGCCAATGACGTAGAATTCATTATTAGAGTCTTGACTGGATCTCTCGCTCCCCTCACCAGCTTCGGGTGCTTCTCGTTCGGAGATTTTTTGAAAAACGACAAGGCTCTATCGAGTCTGCCCTAGCCGGGCTGTTGAGTCCGCCGCACTGACTAGACTCTTGCGTCTGCCTTGATGAGGCCATTGAGTCTGCCCTGATTAGGCTGTTGGATCTGCCTTATCGGGGCTATTGGGTCTGCCCTGATTGGGCTGTTCAGGCCTGCCCTGGCCGGGCTTTTGAGTCTGGACTTGCCAATGTCTCATGCATAGAGTGTTCCACATCTCGCTGTCCGGCACAGCGTCACCCTATCATTCTTTGTTGCCAGAAAGTTGGTATCCATATCTCAGATTTCACCCTTCCTGTCTAGGAGGCTGTAGGGTACCACATTACATATAGGCAACATCGAGTAGCTCTAGTGCACAGAAGTCACCCCCATGTAATGGGAAACGCACTCTTCTTGCACTTGGAGTGGATACTACATCTCCTCCTGTGATGATCCGCGCTTGCAAGTCCACCATCGTTGCAGCGAAATGTGTCCTAGAATTAAAATTGTGACGGCCAGCTCCTGCACCTAACAGTACCTACGGATCTTAGAGTGTCTGCTTGCTCAAGACCATGGATCGAGCTTGACATGGGATGTGCGCTCTCTCCAGTTGTCATAGTTAGGTTCTCTCCAACTGTGTCAAGTGATGTGCTCATCCCCATGTTGGGCATGGCTAATTGGCCCCTAGCATCGCCATGTTGATTGTGATGAGCACTTCATCGCACTTCCGGACTCAGTACCCCTCCGTCGGCTTTCGTACCGCTTTGGCCACTTTAATGAGGCTGGAGACGTATCTCCAGGCCAGCGTTGGAAAGTACGCAAACAGTCTCTTTTATTTGGCCTTTGCCCAATTCCTAGGCATATCTCTGCTGGGCCCTCTAGTTTACCTAATTCCTCATCGTTTCCCGGCTTCCAGAGAATCGTCTTTCCAGGCTGTCCGAGGGTTCTTGTCTTTCCCCATTCCCGGACCTATTATGAAGCCTCCCGTCGCCTCCACCTTCTCGAGTTCCAACGCAAGGGGATGTCCTGGGACAGGAACATACGTCTTGACATGTGCTAGGCGTTCCTTGCCAGCCCTGTAGAACTTGTACCGGGTTTCTTTCGCCCAAGGCCGACATTTGCTCGAAGGGCAGTGCCCTACACAAGGCACACACACTGTCGGCAACCGAGGCTACTTGCTGGGAGTCTTTTGTCAAGTTTGCCGTTGTGGCGGCATGCTTAGTTGATGTTGCAAAACGACATGTAATTTCTAATGGAGATTGAGATTCCTAGTTGTGCTAGAATTGCTCGTATCGACCGCTCTTCTGGAATCCTCTCCCCTTCGTCAGCCCCTGAGTACTTGTGTTCTGACATGATCCAAGATTGAAGCGGTGAGTGGAAATACCCGCACAAGGCCTTGCAGACGACCCAAAGGTAGGCCGCCAGGTTAGGCAGCGAACCAAAGCTTGCCACTTTATAAGGAGCTACAGTTGTAGTCGGACTCATTAGATTTCCACGAGCTATTGAAGCTAGACTCAGAACAGTTCTTTTGCCTGACACCCAATGAAAATGATGCCCCGCCATCTGTGCGGATCTCGATCTAACCTATTTCGGTAACTTAAAGCCCAACTGGCTGTCTATTTTGGTGCTTCGTTCTCTTGATGAATACGCTCGTTGTGTTGTTGGTTCCATTTACGAGACCGCCTTTGGCGGGCTATGGCTGTGCGTCCAACAGTATGTAAAGAAGCCTAACCAACTTTCAACTTTGGAGACAGCCAGCCGCCTGCGCAATTCCGAAACATGACAGCCTCCATTTGCTACAATGGGTCTTAGGCCGTGTGCTACCGGCCACGTTACACACGTAATCTACCAAAGGAGGCTTCAACCCAGCACCCATTGTCGCCGGTTGAAAAATCAACATGTCTTTATAAAAGGCAACGTGCCCGCGCTCAACGGCGTCACTTGAAAACATCAGGAAGAAGCACGCACCCTGCACCGTTCCTGGCCGCCCTTATCATACTCCACGCACCCAAGCTTCCACAACCATGTTCCCATTACAGAGCATGTCAGTGAATACCTCTCCTGCAAATGCGGCTTACACTATCTAACGCACACACAGAATGAGCGAAAACCCGTACGACCCCGACCCGTACGAGCAAGGCGTCCCTATCTCCCCTCGGAGCGAGGGATCGCCGGCGGGATCTGATGATTCTCTTCTGGACGCAGTGCTTGACTACGCCGGTAGAGACTATCATGTGCTTTCCATCCACGAACACATCCACTACGAGCCTACTGATGCGGTAAGCTGAAGCAAAGCAGTGTAGCAAGTCGGCATGAGGGGCGCAGGCTGGGTGTCACGAGACTAACTTCATCTTGCTTCGACAACAGCATGAGGACTACCGACAGGCCTGTCAGCACAAGTTTATGTGCGCCGCCTTCAATGGCTCCTTGACCTATAAGCAGCCCTCGTACATGCCGAGCGCCATCCTGGACTGCGGTGCCGGATCGTGCACCTGGGCCATTGCAATGGCCACTATGTTCCCCAGATGTCATGTATGTTGCTTGGATATTCGTATTGAATAGAGAAATCCATTTCACGGCCTTGTTGACAAAGCGCCGGGGCCTGCTGCAGATATCAAGACAAGCCACTGCTGACGCCACATCTCACAGGTCGTAGCGATCGATATAGCATTCACTCTGATCCCGGACAAACTCCCGCCCAACCTTGAAATCAAACGGGCAGATCTCAATGAAAGGTTTGTTTCACGGCTCTACCCTCAGGATACCAGCAGCTAACGTCCACTAGCCTCCCGTTCGATCCAGAATCCTTCGACATTGTCAACAGCCGGATGGTTGCAGGGGGCGTTGAAAAGCGCCGTTGGCCAGGCTATCTCGATGAGCTCAAACGCGTCACCAAAAGAGGCGGGTTTGTCCAGATGGCCGAGATGGACTACAAGCCTTATTCATATTCCAACCAGGTGATTCCAGGTAAGCCTCTCCCCGGCTCCATCGCTGCAATAACACAAAAGATATCCGTGCTAATGCAGGAGGTAACAGAGCAGGGGCTGGGCCGTTGGGGGGCGCTTTACTACAAAACCATGTCAAGACGAAAGGACCCGAAGATTACCAACAAGCTCCACCAAATGATGCACAGCGTGGGCTTTGTCGACATTACCGCCAACAGAATCATGGCACCCACTTGTCCATGGCCTAGGGGTAAGTCTTCGCGTATCCATGCTAGACATCTGCGATGGCTACTTACCAATCGTGTGGCCATAGAAGCCTACGCGCGCGAGCTAGGCCGCATTAACCAAAGCAACGTCCAGCTCATGCTAGGGGGGACCATTTTGTTTTCCTTGATGTTCATCGAACGGTGAGTTGCCAACGGAGCAAAGCCTGCGGGCTCAGCACAGGTATTAACTTGGATCAAACCCAGGCTTCTGGAAGGCGACGTCCGGTCCATGCAGCGTCAAGCCCAATATGATGCCAATGACCACAGTCTGCAGGTAAGATAGCACAGCATACATGGCGCCCTACACACTGCGATTATAGAGCACAGACAATAACCATCTCCATTCTTCCAGGCCTACTTCAATGTGTAAGTATTTCAACGCCCTGCTTCTGCACACTACTCATAGCTAACGCACACCACCCCACCCCAGCCACACCTACGTGGGAGTAAAGGGCTGAGTCTTCAGAGCCCTCATGTGGCATCGCCCACATGGCCGTTTTTCTCCGTCTGCCTCAGCCTGGCAGTCGCAGTTTGCAGTCTCGCGGCGATAGTTAGGAGCAGTGTCATGTACATAAATAAATATGTTTGAATTTTAGAAGGTCTTTGCGTGTCTGGAGACCCTGAATAGGCAGACGTTAAATTTAAGCTTTCCCGGGGCACCTTGTGATACTTGTGGCAAAAAAATGGCAAGTCTTGTGGTCGGCGTAGGGTTAACATGGGGTTAACATAGGCGCCTGAGTGGAGATGTCCCAGAATTTTCAAAGCCCCCGATGTCGTATTTTTGAATCACTTGAAACTTCGTCCGTCAACAACCCAGGAATTGTTTTCCCACAGATCGTCCAGTTGCTCGTTCTTTCCTCGCAGGCCTCCTACAAAATGATCAACCCTGCCGCCCGTCGCTCTGTCTTTGCCCTACAAAGCTCCGCCCCCATGCGGCAAATGGCGATGGCGATGACCTCTCAGCGCCTATACTCGACGGCCACCGATGGGCCGGCGCTTCTCAGCATGATTAAAAGCGACCTAAAAACTGCGATGCGGGCAAAGGATGCGCCTCGGCTAGCGGTCCTGCGGGCTATTATGTCAGCAACACTGAATGCGTCCAAAACTGCTTCGCCAATCAAGACGGATGTACAGCTGGTGGCTCTGCTACGCAAGAATGTGGCAGCGTCCAAGGATGCGGCAGCACAGTTCAAGGGGGCTGGCCGCGAGGACTTGGAGGCCAAGGAATTGGGCCAGGTCGCCATCCTTGAGGCGTACATTGCCAACAGTGGCGTGCAGTCGGTTGGCTTGGAGCAACTCAAAAGCCTCGTTGCTGCCAAGATTGAGGAGGCCAAGGCAGCGGGAGCCAAATCGTTGGTGGGCGAGGTCATGAAGCGTATGAACGCCGAGCTTGAGGGCAAAGACGTTGACAAGAAGGAAGTCTCGGCGCTAGTTAAGCAGATGGCTGAGTCAGCCTAAGAACCGAATGCTTTTGTTCTTGTTCTTGTCCTGCTTGTCAAGTCCAGGCGTTCTTGCCGTCTCCCCGCCGCTATAGCTATCACTGTATCACCACTGTATCACCATAATTCAAAATATATCGCTTGAGATTGCTGGCACCACGGCGGATGGGGTACCAGCTGACTTGTGTCGAGGAAGCTGAAGAAGTCACAATCAAATCGCTAGAGACATTATCGCACAAGCACGCCAAATATCAAGTGTCGGGCTACTGGGCTGTTTTCATCGCAAGCATCACGCGTAAAGTAAAGCAAGGAAAAAGATTCTATTGCGCTGGAGGGGGGTATAAAAATGCTGATGGGCAACAATGCTGAGACAACGAACGACGGGAAGCAGCAGGATAGAGCAGGGAATAGTGAACAGAGAGGCACGGAACAATGGCCGTTTACTCAGGTTGAATCTCCTTTTTCCAGAGAGAGTACTCAGGGAAGCTTTCAGCCACAAGGTCTCGGCGTGCCAACAAGACGGTCTTGATGGCTACAATGAACCATAGGACAATCACAGCAATGGAAAGCAGCAGCGTGATAATGCGGAAAAAGACACTATCCAGTTGCTGGGCCAAGATACCTGTGCAGGTAGCCAGGACGCCCATGGGAAAAGTGAAGCCCCACCAACCCATGTTGAAGGGGAACCGCTTGGTGGTAAATATGCTGATGAGAGCAAACGATAGCAGCACCATACCAAAGCCCCAGCAGCAGAGCCCAATTAACACGCCGATGACATATAGCACGCGGCCGGCCACAAGAGACGAATCCTGGCCTCCAATGTTCTTGGCGAGCAGCCCCGTTTTGGGGAATGTCTTGAGCGAAGCCAGGCCGAGGTTGATGATGCCAAACCCGCCGTTTCCTAGGGCACCAATGGGCAGAAATACGGAGACTATGAAGTCCCGTGGAGGCAGACTGTGCATGGTCAGGCGGTGGAAGTATAAGCAAATGATGATGGCGCAGAAGTACTCGCCTAGGCCCCATAAGATGTAAGACACAATAATGGTCAGTTGGGCGTTGCCAGCGTCGGGCAAGTGCAACGCTACGAGGCCACCTGAAGCAGCGCAAACCACAGTAGCCACGATGGGCAGGATTAGTGCAGCGGTGATGGTGTTAAGGCCTGGCCTGTGGCGGTAGATAACCATCCATGGCACGAAGAGACAGGTGGCTAGAGAGGATACCACGTTAAGCCACCACAGGGCCCAGACCACGAAGAGTAGCGGGGCGCCCCAGGTGGCCGACAGGGAGATTATAGACATGTTGATGATAGCTGGCAGCAGCGACAGTGGTTAGTGTTGGCTGGTGTTCGGCAGAGGACACGTGATAGAAGAAGAAGAAAAGGAACCTACTGGAAAGCCCCATAGGAAAGCAGCCGAGGAAGAGAGACTGCACTGGGTGATGTACCATTGCTCGCCAACAGTCATGATACATCATATAGCGGAGGACAGAAACGACAGTAAAGACGACAAACATGACGACATTGAGAGCGAAGAAGCAGTAGCTCAGGGTAGTAGTGAGAGAGCACCTGTAGGGTAGACTATATAGCAAAATGGACACGATACCGGTACCCATGGTAACGGCAAACCACCTGGGCGTGGAAAGAGGCCATCAGTTACTAGTGACGCGGAAACATGAGATGCGGGAGTTGTAGAAAGAGAAACTTACGACGGAGTAAAGTTCCGGATCACGCGTCTCCATGGCGGCAGCGAGGGGGGTTGTGGGGAAGGAGATTCGGGTGCAGTGGTAGCTACTGTAGCGGTAGAGTGCATGCGCATATCAATGCTCATATCCACGTGCATGTGACTCTTGTCAGCAGATGTTTCGGAATTGGACGCATAATACGAGCCTCCGTTTGTCTCGACGTCAAGACCAGAGATTGAGACGGGAACCTCTAGGGGGGCCATTTAGACGGCGTTGTACATGGACAGCGGAGAGGCAGAGAGAAACTATGTGGTAGTAGACTGGCGCGCAGTTGAGGAGCGTCTGAGATGAAGCTAGAAAACCAGGCTATCGAAGTGTTGTCTGGCTGTGTTGAATGGACGTGGATAGACAAAGAGAAGCTACATTGATGTTACATGAAGCTCTTCTCTGGATGAGTGTAGCCTGTTGTATGCTACAAGATATCACGCGTCAAGAGGTCTAAGTGGATAATGAACGACGGGAGAAAGAGAGAGAGAGGAACGGCAGGGAGAGAAGACAGGCCGGGAGTTTGGAGGATGGCTCGGCTGGATTACTTGTTTCAAACTTAGATGCCGAGCAGTCTCCGAGAATAAGACTAGTTATTGTGCTGCGTGTAAGTGATGATGAACGAGTGACTATGTACGCACGTAGCAGAAGAGAATGAGAGAACAGACGATAGGAAGAAACGAAAGGAAAGAGAGCAGCATGGCGAGCTCAAGAGCTGGAAAGCAAGGACAAAAAAAGCAGCACAAGGGACAAAAGCTCGTTTTTGTCCAGCTTCACCAGAGCCCGGTCTAGGCTCTCTAGCGCGCCTCTTTGTCCACACCACGCGGCCGGCCAGCAGCCTGTATTTCCCCCTCCTTTTTCTACGCCTGAACGGATCCCTACTGGGGATAGATATGGATCTCCTTGCGTTTTTTCTGCCGTTTCTTCATCCTCATCGTCTGCCTGAAGTTTAGCAGCAGCAGGTGCAATATACACAGCGAAAGCACAGTGTTGCCGGCGATACCGCTGACTCGCTCGTACGTAATAGCGGAACCGTGCTTTCCTACCTCTTATTCTGGAGTGTGCTCGGCCCAAAGGAGCATAAATCTGTAGCCAGGCGGAGTCTTGGAAGAAGGGGACGAAAATATCAGAGCAGCAAGCAGGGTTGGGTTGGGCCTTTACGCAGCCAATAGCTTGTTAATTCATGTCTTTGCAGTATAGCATAGCTTGGTCGCTGCGACGGTGGCAGCGACATGAACACGGTGCGAAGCTGGTGGCCATGGCATGTCATGTCATGACAGGCAAACTTTGGTGTGTGGATAACAAGCCGAGCGGCAGCGTGTTTTCCCGACGGCTAAACCTCGGTAGAAGTGGTTGGAAAAAGAGGGCCTTAATCTCCGCTTTCGTCCAAAAAAGTCGAGCCAGAAAATAAAACCACGACGGTGTCAGTTTCTAGATCAGCTGAATCGTGGGCAACTGAGTCCGGATATGTGGTTCTGGCTATACAGTAGGAGGTTGTTTGCGGATTGCTTGGCTGTAATTTGTGGATTGGATCTTGATGTCCTGTAAGCACGTCAAATCACGCACTTTGCCTTCCTGTTCTGACTCTCCGTATGTCCCGAATGCACCCTGAATCCTCAAGCCCTGGAATCCCTGCCACTCAAAAGAGCTAAAACTCAAAATTTTCTTGTCCTGGCTAAGCCTATCATCAGCCCAGGTCATGTGAAGGGGGGGGGCGTGTGGGGCGTGAAGGGTCTTTGCCTAGATCACTTTGCAGTCCCCGCGTCCACCAAGTTTTCTTTCTGGTGCGTTCTTGCACTTTCGCTATCTATTTATCTGTATATCAAATCCGTTCAGGTTGTGTAATCGTTTTTTTCTCTTGATTCTTCTATGCGAGGTCCGTCGGTTTGAAAAAGCTTGAACAACTGACCCCCTGCAGGATCCCCATTCAGCCTATTTTTATCGGTTGGCTCCGTAATACGCCCCAGAGCTCTTCAAGGCGTCCAAAACCCCACGTCTTATGCGTATATCCGGAACAGTCCGTTCCCCCGGAACCCCGATACATAGATCTCCCCGGTAATCCAAGCCCCGACCTGACTTGTCCGTACGATCAAACAGGGCATCTGATTGCCCTGTTTTTGCAACTCGCCTTCGCCAAGAAAGTTAGAGAAGCTTCATACGCTAGGGCTGAAATGCTATTGGCCGGTGAGTGATTGTGCCCCCTCTCTCCACTCCTTTCCCCCCGTTATCGCATAGCACCCCTTCTGTCTCACGCTCAGTCTACTCTATTCCGCAAGGCTATTGGATACTAATGCTCCAAGAAACCCCGCCCCGCGGAAAGAGTGACCACGACCCCAGCACTAAGCCAGAGAGATAAACGGACACAAAAGTTCACCGCTTTTTGTCAACAAAAAGCCCTCCCTTTTGACACCAACAACATCACCACCACCTCCGCCCCAACACACATTGCCATCCATACATACCATCAAGAATAGGCGTTCTGCGTCCAAGATAACAGCGATATCTCGTCTTCTGAAATTCTCTGATCCACACACACACAACTTGTGCTTTTCCCTCGTATTCCGTCAACTTCTCTTCGAACATCGCAAAATGGGCATTAACGTCGTTTCTCCGAACATCGAACACGTGTCCGTCACGCCGTGTGGCGAGCGCAGCGACAACAAGTTCCAGAAGCTTGTTCAAGATATCAAGGCCGTCTTGGGCCCTTCTTCTGGTCTGACGTGCGATGATATTGATCTTGAAGGCCTTACCAACCTGATGCGTTCGTATGACTCCAAGGTTGAAGAGTGGCAGGAGTACTTCATCGGCGATGAGAAAATGGGATACACCCGTAACCTTGTCGATGAAGGCAACGGAAAAAGCAATCTCGTAAGCTGCATCTCAATACCAACCTGAATACTTTGCCCTGTTTTGTTCTTTTGTCGTTCCGCCTCTTCCATTTTTCTTTGGTTTCTCGGTTCCTGCTGTCTGCGTGGATGCTGTGTCTTCATGTATATATGCCTTGATCCGGTCGTCGGACATCGATCTTCGGCTGTTTGTCGTTGATGTTGAAGTACCGTCATCGGAGCTATGCACATGTGGCATATTGGTCCTCTTTCAGCCCCCCCTTACCACCCTTCGCTTTCAAGCAAACAAAGCTAACCAAGTTCGCCTTTACTCCAAAAGCTTGTGCTCGTTTGGTCTCCAGGAAAGGGTAGTGCTATTCATGATCATGGCAACGCTCACTGCCTCATGAAGATTCTTTCCGGCGATTTGACTGAAACCCGGTTTGCATTCCCTGAGAACAACAAGGGTGGCCCCATGAAGGTCTTGTCTGAGAAGGTATACAGCGAAAATGCCGTTGCATACATGGCCGACGAACTCGGAGTCCATTGCATTCGTAACAACGGAACTAAATTTGCCGTCTCTCTTCACTGTAAGTTATTAGCCTATCATCATTGTGGATTGTGCAGTCCTTTGTCTCTCTTCTTGACCATGTGTCTTTTTCAACTTCTTCACCGGGGCATTGTTGCTAACGCCGCCATATCAGTGTATACTCCCCCCAATGTAGCAAAGTCCGGGTGCAATGTTTTTGACAAGGAAACTGGTGAAAGCAGCCACATATCGAAGTGCGGCTACCATTCGGTGTTTGGCCGTATCCTAAAGGAATAAGAAAGGGCGGGCTCAAGCAAACTCCAGAGCCATGTGCCCCAAGGCCGATCGTTGTCGAGGCCTGGTTGAGCGTATAGCACTGTCGAAACAGCCGGATGCTTCAAGGGGGGATCGTATCGAATGCTCTCAGTGGCACCATACTGTAGGTGGCCATTAGGAGCAGAGTCAGGTTCTGGTTATTTGTGTGTTAGAATAGAAGAATGGGAGTGATGAGTGGAGAGGGCAAGAGAGATGAGAGTCGACGAGGCTGGTCCTCACTCGTGGGATAAAGTGGAAAGAATAGGACACAATTCCCAGTTCCGATCAAACTTCTCAACGCATGCAAGACTAAATAAAGTGTTGTAAGCTTGTAGAATTATTTGTAGAGGTGATTTTGCGTCTGCTTCTCGACAGGTGAGATGTTGACTGACAGAAGGGGGGGGCATTGGAGGTCACGTGCAATCACATCATCGCAAGTGATGATGATTGGACAGAGTGGGGCCCATATTTCGGCCATTTATGGACTCCAGTACAGGTAAATAGGCTTCTTGCAGGGTTAATGATTACTGATCAAGCTACGGTGCCAATCTAAGCTTTGGGATTGGCCTCAGTCTGGATTGCATCATTTCTGTAGAAATGGCTCAATATTGTATTGTGCAGCGGAGGGATGTATGGTTGGTACTCTGGCACAAGGAGTAGCAGTGCTACCAACTCTGCATATTTCCCTTGCCTTGTGGGTTCTTGACTTCGTTGATTGCTGGCGACAGGCTATGCCTACTGCTTGCCACTTGCCACCTTGACCTAAGCTCTCGTCAAAAACACAGCATCACGGCGCTTTTCTTTTCGCTCGTAAGTTTTCCCGAGAATCAAGCGTCCTGCTAGCTCTCAATGAAGTCGTTCGTGTAACCTCACCGTTAGAGGCTGATCGGACGCGTTTCACCTCCCCACAGAGTTGCCTATATTCTGTCGCTTCTTTATGTCTTATGGCTACTACACTTTTGGTATAGACCCGTCTTAAACTGCGGTTGTTGAAGAACCGGAATCTTGGATGGCCTTTGCCTCGTGGTAATATTCTCTTTTGACAGACGGCTAGATTTTCTCCTTGCTAGGAGATGGGCATAGGCGGTTTTTATAGAATAGCGCTATTGAAGCATACGAAGCTATATTCAGCATACGACGGGCGTCTTATAATCTTTGGTGAAGAACAGACATCGTCTTCGTAGGCAGAGAACATGTCATGGTTATTACTAGGGTCAAGATCTTGATATATGTCCCTGAAAGCTTGCAACTGAACATCGGCTTTTCCAGATGTGTGTGAAATGTTCTATCACTTTTTGATGTTTGATAGGGAGACAAAGAGCTCAGGGACAATCAATGCAATCACTTTTTGCAGCCACGGGCAATCTATGCACACGATACAAAAAAGGCAGGATAGCAGCGCCCGACTAAAAGGCGCTGTGATGTAGTAAATTGCCCGTCGACCGAGAGGTTCGTCGTTCAACTGATCCAATAGAGAGGACTAAGGGTAGTCTACATACAGCATTATCTCTATGTGTTCCCAGTCGACCACTCTCAACACTTTCTCCTGCAGCCTCCCACCAATTGAAGTCGCATAATAATACGAGATACATTGTCCGGCATAAAACAAGACTGTCAATATAAACCGGCTGTCTCTGAGCATGCCTCGCAAACTTGCCCAGCTAGTGGGAATATAAGACGCTAAAACCGAGACTATGTGGCGAACTCTAGGCCAGTCGGACATTTTTGCCAGTGTACCAGGCTAGGCTTTAGGCACTCGTTGGATTCCGCTACCATTTCTTGTGTGATCTTCATTCAGCTAGTATAAGCTGGCCTATCCATCCAAAACTAGGTGCTACTTAGTTAATCCTTGCCTTGATTTGAAGGGCAGGACCCTTAATCCATCCAATCAAAGCGACTGCCCAAGATCCAGATCCCTCTTCATTGTTGTAGGGCGAAAGATTTGCATGTGGCCATTTCGAGGCCAGGCTGAAATCACTAACAGCTTGTAGTCATCCATGTTACTATGCTAAAACGCGTCCCTGTAGAAAACGTCATCGTCTGCCTAATTGAGCCACAAACGTCTAACGCGATGTTGTGCCGCACTAGTAAATACATTTGACAAAGTTGAGGGTATACAGACAGATGCAGGGTGGCTACGTTCTGACCATGGCATGGCCCAGCCCAGCCTTGGCCAAGGGCAGTTATTCAACACGTGAGCTACACCAACATGAAATCAAGCCGCCGAGGTCGAAATTAAAGCAAAATAACGGGGAGTCAAGTGCGAAGCGTTCCGTGCTAGCATGCATCCCGTTCTTTTCCATCAAGCCGCTCCTAGGTGCGTCATGTCTGTCTCAAGTCTCAAGGGAGGGCCTCTTCCCCTACGAGAGAAGCACGTGACTTGGCGTCCCCATATTCATGCGAGGGTAAGGAGGGCACCCTGATATAACTGACACGTCTTGTCCGCGTCCCTATATTTTCCGCATAAACATCACTAGTCAGCCTCTTTCGACTAGTTTGTGTGCCCAAAAATCGATCGCCGCAGAGTTTCATAGTTTCGTGCCGTGGCGTTGATTGATACTTGTTTGTCTCCTCTGCACAGAAGAAACAAGCAGGACTCATATTTTCTTCTTTTGTTTTTGCATCATACAATACCAAGATACATGCACATGCACAATTTTTCGTTAAGCTCCCCTTTACCAAACTAGACCACTTTCAGCTGACTACGTTACTCTTCTTAAACGGCCCCCCCTTTCCTGGATTACTTTTAGGTGCTACACCACCCTAAAAGCTCCTTTTCAGTACTAGGCAGGTAGGTAACTGTGCATACTTCAAAGACAAGTCTCTTCTGGGTAGCAACCACACAACATTTTGTGGTTTTTTCCACTTGCCCTCTCTTTCTTGTTCGCCCGCTTTCCCTATATACCCACCTGCCTCCTTGGCTTGCTTGCTGTCTTGTTCCTTTTGCTGCCTTGCTGCCTCGCCGTCAACCGACATCGTGCCCTTATTTCTTGCCGTGCCGTCGCTGCCTTTAGCTTCCGTTTTATCCATCGCTGTACTATCCACCGCGACTTTCTTATCTTCATTTGTTATCATCAGCGCTTCTGTTTGCTTGTGTGCTTGTGTGCTTGTGTGCTTGCTCGCCCGTTCGCTACCCTTAACTTCTTTTTGCTGCATGTACTCTTCTTGCTGCTGCTTGGACATACTGCCACATTTACATATATGTTCATGCTCACTATCTGCTTCGATCCTGCCTTGTCTACCCTGTCCTTGGCTCATCCTTTCTTTTGCGTGTCTAGCCTTTTCGCGTCCCGCAACAAAATCAGTCGGCCATCATGAATAGCGGCCGAAAGCGAACATGGAACTTCTCCGATTGTAGTAATGACATTCAAGCTCCTGCCTCTGCTACCTCTTCAAAGCGCCCTCGCCCCAATACTTCTCCTGGTCAGGCCATCTCTGATCCTATTTTACTTAGTAGTGATGAGGACGGCGATGACGATGACTTTTGCGAGGTTATCGAAGGCGCGACTGATGGTCTCCATCACAGTGGCCAAATAGACCCTATACCGATGCGCTCAACTTTTCATCCTACATCTGCATCCACATATACATCCTCGCCAATGCGATCCACTGCCCTATCTGGTATCTCCCGCAGCTTCAGTGCGCCCAAGACCGCCTTCCCAGGGTTTTCCAGTGCCTTGGACAGCTTTAGAGCCAACCCTAGAGCTTTCATTGACGGGCCCTCTTCAATCGACATGCTGAACTCACACTTGGTCTCGAAGCCTTGGCCACCGAGACAGCTCGCAAATGGCCCTCTTCCTTCCCCCATCCACTCCGGCTCGCCGTTCTACACGTATCCAACCAATGTGTCTCCCATAAACATCAACCATCAGACAACCGCGGCTCCCATGCATAACCATATTTTCGACTCGGGTGGCATCCATCAATCCGGCAATGCTTTTAGCAATCAGGACATTTCGAATCCTGCGGGGTTCCTCAAATCCGAGAGTGCCTTCAACTCGGATTACGTTTTCAGGCCGAAACATACTATTAAGGCTGAAGAATCTTATATCAACTGCCCTAAACAGGAGCCCGAAGAATGGCCGTCAGTTTCCTTTGGCAAACAAGAGGACACCGCGTCCCAGAGTCTTTATACAACATCTGATGCTGTTGTGGAGCTGGAACAGCCTATGAAATTTGAAGATGATGACGAGCTTGCCATCTATGAACCTTCGACTGGGCAGATGTCCTACCCCGCCTCGACTATGAGGGACTACAAGAATTGGCATGCTTCAGCAGCAATCACTGCCAGTCTTGCTATCCCCCATACACTCCCGGCTTCCTTTGATTGTGGACAAGGCCAGAGCTATTATCAGGATTATGGTAGTCGCAAGCTTGGTCTACCTAGTATGGCAGAAATTCGAGAGCTTGCGCGTGAAGCCCAACAACAAGCCGAAGAAGAAGAGAAGATTCGTAAGAGGGCACTTGAGGCGCAACTAGAAAAGATGCCTTTGACTGAACAGCCTACTGCTATTAAGACCAAAATGCTTCCCCACCAGCTACAGGTAAGTTTATTATTACTTGTCGTGTTACTTTGTGTACTATTTGCTTGGTATCATCCTCCTAACACTTCTCCACGTTATACAGGCTCTGGCTTGGATGAAAGGAAAGGAAGACCCCCAGCTTCCTGAAGCTGGCTCCAAAGACTTGGTCCAATTTTGGCGCCATACTAACAATGGTCGTTACATTCACTCCGTATCTAAAAAGATGCTACATTTTGACGATCCGCCAGACCTCTATTCCGGAGGCGTCTTAGCTGATGATATGGGCTTGGGCAAAACCCTACAAATGATCTCTCTGATCATGTCCGACCGCAGCATCGGCTCAAACCTTATCATTTGCCCTTTGAGTGTTATGAGTAATTGGGAACAGCAGTTCAAGCAACATATTCACCAAGATCATGCCGTTCGTGTGCTGGTTTACCACTCGCAAAAATGCGCCAAACTCAAGTTATCAGACTTGAAGGAGTATGATATCATCATTACTACTTACAACAAGCTAGCCATGGAGCTAACAGGAAAGAAAATGCTGTCCCTGATGTCGTGGCGCCGTGTCATTCTCGATGAAGGTCACATAATTCGGAATGCGACAACCAAGGCTGCCAAAGCTGCCTGTTTACTGAAAGCCACCTCAAAGTGGGCTGTAACAGGAACCCCAATGCAAGTTTTGTCCGGAAAAGAACACTCTTGCCTTCTCTTTTGTCTTTTATTGTGGCTGACACTAGGACTGTTTAGTATCAACCGAATCGATGACCTATACTCACTTGCCCTATTCGTGGGTGTTGGCGACAGCTTGGAACACAAAACAGTTTTCCGCGGCATGATGATGAACACTAAAGAGTGCCAGGCCTTTGTAGCAGACTTTTGTCTGCGTCGAACCAAGGACATGGACTTTGTTAACCTTAAGCTACCAACAAAAACTGAGCATGTTGAATACATCACCTTCAATCAAAAGGAAGCTGAAAACTACCAGGTGCTTTTGTACGCCATAAGAAGCCACTCAATCTCGATTATTATTACTCAGTGCGCATGCTAACATATTTTACCCCCCTCCAGTAAGGATGCCCAAGAAGCTGCAAGGCGCTTTTTCGGCAAGGATAAGGGTGCTCTTTGGAGTACTGTCTTGGAAAAGCTACTTCGCCTTCGTCAATTGTACGTGGTTCTTCTACTTGGATTACACTCAACTTGCGTCGAACGTTACCATACATTGCTTTGCCTGTTGCTAATCAGAAATATTTCAGTTGCAACCATTGGACTTTGTCTGCCAAGAAAGCCATTTCCCAAGACGATCCCGACTATCTAGCCGATGCCGAACTTAAGGAGGCAGAGATGGCTTCGCCAGAACTCTGCCTTAAAGCTCTTGTCAAACGACGTGAGCTTTGCCCTATGTGCTGGGATGCTCTGACGGTCGACAACGAGCCTGTTATTGGCCCGTGCATGCACGGATTCTGTAGACCCTGCGTTAACCAGGCCTTCCCAAGTGGCACCATTTCTTGCCCCAAGTGCTCGACTGAGTTCGACGAGTCCGCACTCAAAGAAACAAAATTCAGTGACGAGGAACTCCAGGCGGACCTAGAATTTGGTGCTTCTGAATCTGAAGATGAAATCGGCAAACAAAGTTCCAAGACCATTGCTCTGTACAAGCTCATCAAGAAAACACTCAAGACTCCAGACTCCAAGGTTGTCATTTTCTCTCAGTGGACCTCGTTTCTGGACCTTGTGCAGCGGGAGCTTTCGGCTCATGATATGCAATATGTGCGACTAGATGGGCGCATGAACGGCGATCAACGCGATGTGTCAATAAAAGCTATTCAGAATGACGCCGACACACGAGTCATGCTGGCTAGTTTGCGTGCTGCTGGAGTCGGCATTACCCTTACCTCTGCAGATACAGTTATTCTGGCTGACACATGTGAGCTTTTTTTTTTTTTTCTTTTTCCATTCGTATCCCTTGTCATCTCCTTCCTTTATTTTTCCCACGCCATGCTGCAGAGGTCTATTCATTGATGGTAACATGGACTAACCAATTGTGCACATATAGGGTGGGCACCTGCGATTGAAGAGCAAGCTATCGACCGAATCCACCGCCTGGGCCAGACAAAGCCGACCACTATTTATCGTCTTGTTGTCAAAGATACGGTTGAAGAGAAGGTCATTGTTATTCAAGATGAAAAGCGCAAACTTTTCGGCGAAGCATTCCAAGAAACGTTCAAAACCCTCTCGCGGAATGACGCCCAGAGCATGGTGCGCCAACTGCTGTCTGATTAACATGGAGGCGGGACTGTGAACAGGCAGGCATCAAGGATGAAGATTCACAAGACGGAAATGAAGGTCGATGCTTGTCCAAGCTGCTATCGAGACTCTTCCATTGCTTGTGGTGTATCTTTCAGCCAAGGGCTCATCTATTGATTCAGGCCATATCAAGTCCTCTAGCTTTCATAGGATTCACCCGGCTTGGGTGGGGTATCGGGGGCTCGCTCGATTTCGGCAGCGGTACACTCCGTATGTCGCCTGAAATCATGGCGCATTTTCAGTATGCAGTCTCGAGCAGAACACCGACTCTCTATTCACGGCTTCTTTGGATGGTCTCGTTCTAGACTTTGACAAGATAAAATGCTGGGCATCGACGTCAAAGGTTCTTCTTGGCTTTTATTATAACCCGTTTGGCACACATGCCGGTTGCCATATTTTTCTACAGCTTACCCAAGACCTCAGTCTACGCTCTTCTATGCCCTGGAGCCAACCACTAGGGCGTTGGTTAGGGAGTTCGAGGCACCTAAAATAAACCTGACGGTTTTAGACTCGGATCTGGCTACGAATCCGAATGCGGTCCTGCTACGCAATGGTGTGGCTTTCCGGCCGATACCAGAGTACCAAGACATTCTTATGACGAGGATTTGTTTATTTCGAGATCTGAATTTCGGCGTTTGCGTTTTTTTCCTTATGCTTGCTCATGGGAGTTTGGGCTTTGGATTCTGGTAGAAGGGATCATAAGATTGATTGTTGTTCAATGCGTCATGGGGCTGGTTTACGTATTGAATTGTAAGATACGATTTCATGAAATAGTAATGTTGTCCCAACTATGCCTTTGTCGTCCCGGATGATGAATTGTCTCTTCGTTTTCGACGGGACCCGAACCTCTTGCGTATTGTAGGCGCTGTATACCATTGTACATAGCTCGTCAGCGCCAAAGGCTAGCCATCTCTGCCACACACCCTTGCCGCCGTTGTAGAACATAGGCTCTTCCCGAGGTTAGTCAGCCAAGAATCTACGGAGCTCGCTAGAGAGATAACGCCTTGGACGTGCACACTAATACCTTGGGCATCATCCTGGTTGGCGAAGAACGACGCGCAGGCCCGGGGAACAAATTTGTTACAAGGAGTCGGGAGACAGTTTCTCGCTTTCTTGGGAGCTTCGCTGCGAGCAACGGGAACGTACTATTGTATTGTACTGTACTGCTTAACGTCTGCCTCTTGTTATTTCGCAGTAATACGACGGCGAACGGGAA
The DNA here is from genome assembly GCA_003449175.1 of Ceratocystis smalleyi. NCBI lineage: Eukaryota > Fungi > Ascomycota > Sordariomycetes > Microascales > Ceratocystidaceae > Ceratocystis > Ceratocystis smalleyi. The sequence goes on along the minus strand of NETT01000003.1, from coordinate 90,068 downwards.
CGTACGTTTCCTACAAGACATTCAGCACGAAGAAACGGCGTGATATATTACTAGCAGTCACGTGACGGGGGTATAAGGTAGCTAGCTCACGAGCCCAATCTGCGACCCGCTTTAACCCAAATCGAGGGTTCTACTTCAAATCAAGAGAGCGCCATGCGTCAATCACGATATTGAATTTTCCTGTCCATGAATCAAAGTCACCTGCTCCAGGCTTTATCGACGTACACACTTTCAAAGCCCTTTCTCCACCAAAAATTGTTTTCTCTCTAGCTAGCTGAAGCGAATCTTGAGCGAGTTTATACCGGTATCGGCAACTAGGTGACAAAAAGTAGCCTTTCCTCTGACCCTCGACTACACAACACCCCGTCTTGCAAATCGCAGCCCTGTCTGCCTCCTCTCCTTCTCTGCTCTCCACACAACTACCCAGCCAGTAAATGCCCCCATGCCGTCAGCCGGGCCGGCGCCCTCGCGGGCTGCGATAAACACGCTCCGCAGCATCGTTTTCGGCACGTCATGCTCGTTGGCTCTCGTAGCCGAGGAGCGTCGCCGCCGCACCGATATCGCCTGGACACTGGTGGAAAATGGTCGTCTACTACGCTCACAACGCTGCTATCATGCTGGCGGCTTGGCTACCGTGCGCGCTAAATTCGACAGCAGAGCACTTGCGGCGCCCGTATCAGCTCCTGCTTTAGCTCCCTGGGAAGATGCAGCAGTCGCCAGCGAGTGGCATGCAGATCAAAGGCCGGAAAATGCATACCACAATCTTCAAGACCAGAATAGCGGCAGGCCAAGTGCGGGTGGAGGCCAGGACATGACTATCAGGGTGGGTGGGTATGCCTCGGGACTTCTAGATGTAGCAGGGCCCTTGCGCGAGAATCTCCAACCGCGGCGGTCGATTTCAGCGTTTGAAAACACCAAGTCGCTAGATGCCTACATAGCGACTCAGGCGCCACGCACTGGGACTGAAAAACGCCAGGCGTTGGCGAATGGGATTGAAGCCGAACAGAATCTACTGCACATGGCCATGAAGCAACTAGCATTGAAGCTGGAGGAACCGGGTGCCGGCTCTCGCGAATTGCAAAAACTACTAGATACGGCGTACGAAGCGAGCAAAGCGCTACAAACCCTGCCCATCGGGCTGCTAGAGATGTCCCGCTCAGTTCAATATATTCTTCGTACGCGAGGCAATTCCGAAGCAGCAGCCAGAGCCTTTCTAAGACTGGTACAGGACCCTCGAGTCGAGAGACCCACACTACTCGGTTACTACCCAGGCGATGTGATTAGTGAAATCCTCTCCATTGAGGACATGCTTTACATGTCAGTGCCAGCCAAGATTGCCCGGTTCCAGCTAGCTGGCAGTATCCTAGCAGGCATCAACAGCACATTCAGAGCTTTGCACCGCAAACGCCACGCCCGCATGTGTGATATCATATGCCGCGTGCTACAACTTGATAGCGATGGCGACATCTCGGCTGCTTTCCTAACTGCTTGTGGCTCACAAGCATCTCAAATTGCCCACGACATTGGGGAACGCTACACGGCTAAATATCCCGCCGATGTAGCAGCACGGTGGCAGGCATACCGCCAACGACACGGCGTAACCCACTCGCCACTCAAAATTCGATATGTCAATTCTACTCGACATACGCCAGCTATCGATGCGCTGATAGGGTCAATGAAGCTAAGCATCCAACACGGGCGGTTGGACGACGCCATTAGCGCATTTGAGGATCACGTCAAACGCAAGGGCCGGCGGTCGAATGCATGCCTTGCCCTTGCACTGCAATCAGCAGACACTCTCTCGGCGGAACCCCTCTGCAAACGATCGTTGCGTTTGTTGCGCAAGGCCGCACGTGCAAAGTACAACATTGACGAGGAAATGTCACGACTGATTGCCAAACGCTTTGATCACCTGGAAAAGATCACTCCTGAAGCCAACTTCAGAAACGGCCAAATGTACAGCCATGTCTCAAGTTTGCTAGCTAACATGCGCGACTTCTGCCGCAACCCTGGCTTCCTGGCATACAACCGCATGGCACGCGCCTGTCTAGCCACACGCGACTATATTGGTGCCATCCGCCTGTGTCTGGACTCAATACGCAAGCATGGCCAGGACGATCTATTTTCCCATGCTTTTGTCATCTCAAACCTTGTTTTTGCACTATCGGCCCTTGGCGAGTACAACCTATTGCATGTGCTGCTGCTGCTTCTTGATCACTCGCCGCTCAAAGCCGACGACACAGTGCGCCGTGCATTGATGCGTGCCCGCAAGCGGCTGGCTGTAGCGGCGGACTCTGCATTGTGGGACAAGACCCGCTCGCGACACATGATGGGCGAGCGTATTGTCAATGAAGCATGTCTTCGGATGTCTGAGTGGCGGCGGAGTACGCTTGCCGAGGCAGACACAGAAGTGGCGGACGGCCCAGATACAGAGGATGCTAGACAAGCAGCAGCATCTCCGCCGACAACAGAGGCCACCGAAGCTATATCCAACTGCTCTGCAGAGCCACGGGCGCATCCGACCGTGGTGGAAACGGAGTTTGGCCGATTCTCTGCAATTGATTTTACGACCTTGCTACGACAGGTTGTGAATCAGTGGAAAGCCTTGGCGTTGGCTGAGGAGGCCGAAGCTGCGAGAGCACAGATGCAGGCGCAAGTGTAGACGCAGTAGTGCCATATGAGGGGGATGATGTATTACTACTGCCTAGAGCAGCCATCTGTACAATGATAGAGAAGAAACCTAGATCGACATTGTTTCATTGCTCGTCCTATATTCTATACCGTCACCTCCAGCTCATGGCTGGCCCAAATTAGAGATCGGGGGAGAGTTGGTACATGTATTTATTTGAATAGAAGACAAGAACAACGGGGTACATTGAGCCGCGTTGCCTAGAGATCTGGGCCAAAACAACGAGGAGAAGAAAGGAAAGACGCTGCGCTCTGCACAAGACGAGGGCTGTTGGTCTACCAAGTTGCGATTGATCGATTGCTGATTCTCAGCGTCCATCCAAAATTAATCCTTTTTTTTTTCTTTTCTTTTCTAGCCAATCATACGCCTTACCATATCCACAGACCCTACATTTCCTTACAAGCAAGTTTTCTTGGCCTTGCTCGAGATCGCACGCACCTCGCAGACGAACAACGCGCAAAGATTGATCGTGCATGAAAACGACAGCCGTGCACCAATAGGCCCAATCAAGAAAAACACCAAGCAACGGATCGATTTCTCTCCCATGCTCACACGTGCGACAGCCCTCCCGAGAGCTGGTTTTCTGACACGCCCGGCAGCGTATTGGGGTGTTTCTAGGCGGGCATACAGTTCTGGCGCTAGCTCCCAGCCTAAAATGTCGGTTCCCACTGCCCTGCAGCCTGCGTTTGCAGAGGGCCAGGATGCTGAGGGACTGCGGGTGCAGGTCCGGCACTTGCTTGGAGATGGAGGCGATGCCGGCAGGTGGCGTCTGAGTGCGGACAGGTCCGGCGTTGAGCGAGGGTTCAAGTTCAAGACGTTCGGGAAGGCATGGGTAAGCTCGGCGGAGGGAGGCGGGAAGAAAGAATGTAACTAACTGCATGTCCTGAGCATCCAGGACTTCATGACGGCTGTCTCGCTACAGTGCAAGATTCACAACCATCACCCCGAATGGTCCAATGTTCGTCCATCTCCCCCACAGGCTCCTCCTTGCTTTTTACTGCCCTGAAGATTTCTAACATCAACACTGTCAGGTCTACAACACCGTCTTCATCCGCTGGACGACACACGCCCCGCGTGGGCTCACGGGAAAAGACATAAAATTGGCCGAAGCGTGCGACCTGCTGGCGGCGGACTTCGGCGAGCTGGCATCCGCAGACGTAGAAGACAGAGAGACATGTGCGCTCAGCGACCTCGCGACTCACGCGGCGCAAAAGGCAGGAACAGAGTGCTGTGTGCCGAAGACGAAGAAATGACGGGCAGCAAGAAAACAAGATAGGCCGGAGGAGGCTGCAAAAAAATGGCAAGCTATTATTACAGCTGGAAAAAAAAAAAAAAAAGGAGAAGAGATAACAGCATCACATCCAAATCTAAATAAAGCCGGGGTTTAAATAAATTAAAAGAAAAAACCAAAACTAAATGAGGCAATATGAAACTTGGCCTGTGTCTTGAAGTGGGCAAACGAGACGGAAACAGACCGCTAGGCAGCGCAAGACAGATACAGAGGTCACAAACAGACCACACACAACAGAGGTGTTGATTATTAAAGCACCCATTTTGCGGTCACCATCCTTCTCTTTACTGGGCCTTCTTCATCTTGGCCAGCTTCTTCTCACGGCGAGAAGCCCGGGCATCAGCCGACGCCTCGGTATCCAGGAGCTTGTCCCACCAGCGGAAGGACGAAGCGTAGTTGCCGATGAACTTTTCGTGGTGCACATCATGGTGCTCGGCACCGGCCCAGAAGGGCAGGAAGTGGTGCAGCGACCAGGGGAAGTCATAGCCAGAATGAGCGTCAACGGCCTGGAAGAGACGGCCAATGATCCAGACGTACATGGTGAACAGGTGCAGGTCGTTGGTAAAGTAGGCCCAGAGGGCAGGTGAGCCAACGGTACCAATACCGAGCACCATGACTTCAATGGGCGAGGCGTACTCAGCGGCGAGACCAAAGGGAGCCGAGTAGTAGTGGTGCAGCTTGTGGATCGCCTTGTAGAGAGGGCCGTAGTGGAGGGCGCGGTGGGTGACATAATGCCAGAAGTCCTCCATAACGAAGAAAATGCAGACCTGGTAGGCGACCTTCCACCAGGGGGGGAAAGGCACGCCGTACTCCATGCCGCACATGGTGGCGATGGGGTGGAAAAACCAAATCTGGGGCAGCTCAACGGTGAAATGGGAGGCGAGGACGAGGGCGGCACAGTTGAGTTGTTCCCTCCAGGTGGGGATTTTAGTCTAGAACAAAGAGAAGTAAGCGGTTAGCCAGTGTGCTCGAGCTGTGCATCGGCGACCAGTGGCATCTCTCTAGGCCAGCATGGGGACGCAGAAAGTCGGCCGAAGCAAGCAGGTTGAGCCAGGGGTCACGGGAGAGACCTACAGGTTGCAGCTTGTACTTGTCAAAGTACCGAAAGCAGCCAATCAGGATCCATGGCAGACTGCGGCCGAAGTAGAAGATCTCGTGCATGACGAAGCTCATGATGCCGGTCGCCAGTGTGTCGTTGCCAATCCAGAGGTACCAGGCCTAAAGTTAGAGAGAGCGGACGTTAGCTTTCTGTCGTGGGCAGATGCAAAAGACAAGGTCAAGACCAAGGTAGACGTACCGCCCACAGCCGCTCAACGTAGTTCAGCTGTACATTGTACTTGGCCACCTCATCAACAATGGTCAGGTAGTTTTGCGTCTGGGTATACGCGAAGGACGTCGCGTTGCTGCCGAGCAATTGGAAGTTAGCTAATTGAGTCTGTACTGTTGCGGATGTGTGCGGGCGTGTGCGGGCGTGTGCGGTGGTGTTGGGATGCTTCTTGGCCCCCTTTCTGGCATGTGAGCCAGAGAAGGCGAGCCGAGACAGGCGATGGGCGGCAAGAATTGCAGGAAACAGGAGCAGGCGTCTTGGACGGCGAGCTAAGCAGAAGAAATGGAGAGGAAGAGACGTACGCAAGTAATGACATTGCGGGCAGAGTTAGTTGTTCGAGTCGACCGTTCGTAATGAGGGGAATCCGAGACAAAGAAAAGAAAAATGGAAGAAGGAAAGAGAAGAAGAGGAAAGGAGACAAGGGAATTAAATAAAATAAGAGCAAAAAATGAAAATAAAAGATAATCAAGTCCAGGAATAAGAAGCAGTAGGGAGTTGAAAGAAAAAAAAATTGAAGCCAAGGATCAAAAAGGAGGCTATTCAGTGCTGGTATATATAGGGAACTTCCAGCGTACTGCTGCTCCAACTACCGCACAATACCGGCATGTCAACAAAAACGCCCAGCGGTCAGTCAGTCAGTCGGTCGGTCGGTCAGTCGGTCAGTCAGTTAGTCAGTCAGTCAGTCAGTCAGTCAGTCAGTCAGTCAGTCAGTCAGTCAGTCAGTCAGTCAGTCAGTCACTCGCTCACTCACTGTATGGCTTAGACACTGGGGAACAGGGCAAACACACAAGAGCACGTCAATGCTAGTCAGTCAGTCCGGTGCTGTCCATCCCATCAGCTCATCTTGGCTGGCACTGGACTGACCTGCGAGGGAATCCCGTTATGGGCACATTTACAGGGTCAGAGGCCAGGCCAAGTGTCTTATCAGTTGACACGCTATAGGGTCTGACCGGGAAGTGCCCCAGGCAGGCAGGGCAGCAAGTCATAGGGTCCATTCCACCACTAACCTTACAGGGGCACCGCTAAGCCGCGGGTGCTGCTGGGGGATAGCCAGCCACTGGAAGCGCTACAGGGTAAGCCCCATTGAAGCTGTCACTAGCTCAACAACAACTGCCTGACCCTCGCCTACAAATCGTGCCACTCGCATCCAGTGCCATCCGGCTTCCGAGCGATCTCATCTCCACTTTAATCCGCCAGACCTGGCCACCCACCCACCTACGCGTATTCGGGTTGTCAGCCACAGCTCTGTCCTGCGCAGCGCCACATCCCTGCCTGCCCGCCTGCCAGCGTGCTGCTCCAGCGCCACAAAGACCCCTTTTCTATCCCCTGTATTCGCATTCGTGTTTGTTCTGGATTTCGTCGTCCTGTCTTGCTTATTTGTTCATCATGCGCTTAATTTGACACGGCCCCTTCCTCCACTGGAACCGTGGCCGTGGAGCCATGCCATGGCCGTGCCACTTTTGTTTTTTCCATCTTTCTTTTCGGATCGCCAGCCATCCGATCGTGCCATTTCGTCGAGAAGCTGAGAGCAAGCCGACCGTTACCGATGAGGCACCACCAAGGAGCACACCAGGCAGACGAACAAAACTGACGTGGATGCAGTGCTGGGCTTTGCTCGCCTGCATTGGCGTTCGCTGTTCCTGTGCCTCAGAACCAAACCACAGCTTTGCGCTTGTCATGTGCGTTGTCAGCCAGCACTGGCGCGACAATATAATGCTAACCCTAGCACATCCCTAACCCTTTATACAGGCTCACCGGCGTTCATGTCCCAACAGCGGTAGATGTCTCTTCGCAGCACCTTCTTTTTACACTAAATCCTAATGCACACACGGTGTTTTATATTCTACGCCCGTATCCAACGTCCATATGTCCAACGGATGCGCTCCAGGGCTGCCTTCTGTGTTGCCATCTTGCCGTTCGCCAGCGCTTCAATATCTTGCAGAAAGCTTTCCAAGATCTCGCCGCGTGGCAGTAGACCGGCTCTATGCACTAGGTTGCGCAGCACGTGAATCTCACACAACAGGAGACCATGCTCCTTGTAAGATAGAACGTCGTTTCCATCAACACCGCCGCTGCTGCCACTATTGCTGCCGTTGCCATTCCCATTTCCGCTACCCATCGGCTGCGCTTCGCTCAGGATGCGGTCGATGTTGCGCAGGATCATGACGGCCTTGCGTGAGTTGCCCGTCTGTCTTGTCCGTCCGCCGCTAGAGAAGATGCTGCCAAGGTAGCGGCCCAGTGCGGCCGTCACAAGAATCCCCGGGGTCAGGCCTAAGAAGCCAAACAGCAGCTCTTGGCTCTTGAGCAGTGAGTCAATGCCGCTAATGGTCACCTTCAGGTCCACCTTGGTCTGCTGGATCTGGATTAGCAGCGCACGCACGAGATCGCCGCGTATTGTACCGCTGAACGGATGTCGGATGTTTTGCTCGTACGCACGCAGAACTGGCGTCACGTCGCCCTCACTGACTTTCGCCTGAATGTCAGCGATCTGTGCTGCGCTCAGTGGCGCTGCTGAGGCCATTGCTGTTTGCTCATAGCTGTCCGCTACTGTCCCAGAGACCGCGAACTGAGGCCTGTCTTTGGCGAAATCAACCACCATGCGCTCTAGGCTTTCCAAGTCTGCTTTCAGACTGTCGCGGCTCATAATCGCAAATTCGCTCTTCTCATCGTGGCGGATTGTGCGCACTAGTTTGGTGATGGGCTCGACCACCCAGTTAAAGTAAAAGTCGCGCACTGTTACGCCCAGGTCCTGCACCCACTCAATCAACTCGGCTTTGCGGTTCGTCAGCACGCGTAGAATTGCGCCGGACGATAAGATGGCGATACTTGCTGGCAGCCAGTAGCGCACCAGCAGGCCAGGCCTGCCGTTTTGCCCTACTAGTTTCTGGGTGTGTGTTTTATGACGCGGTAGGCCATCACGCAGGATGCTTACGAGTCGCCTGGCTATTATTGAGGGTCCAGTGGCCAGTCCAGTGGCGTCACGGGAGTCAAATGCGGAAAGACACGGGTCTTCTTCGACACCGGAGAATACCTTTTCCTCAAACTCGGCCACGTCAGTGTCCAGGGACAGAACATGGTTGAGCACCATATCAACTAGCGCCACACTTCGTTCGACGGGGCCCTTCCAGTCAATAATGGCGTCATCGACGGACTCGGATTCGGCGCTTGCCCTGTCGTCGGTAGCACTCAAGGTCCCGCCGTCGCCAAAGATAAAGCCTTCATCCATTAGCATGCCGAGGCCACTGGCTGTCATTTGACGCATCCTCTTGAGCTGCTTTCGCCGGCTTCGCGCCTCAGCCTGGCACAAGGCAAACGGCGTCATCAACTTGCCGCGTACATCTTGGAGCGAGCGCTCGTGGATGGTGTCTTTAACGATGGCATAGAAGCGGTTCCAGCCAAGATTGAAGGCAGCACGGGACTGTCCTAGCGCGCTGTCGAGGCCCTGGGCCTGCATGCTCTGGAGGCGCAGTCTAGACTCGGAGTAAATTTCCCGTGTCAGGGTCCAGAGCCGCAGTGGCGAGGTTTGCACGGTGTAGATGGTGCTGGACCGATAAGAGCTGAGAAGCTCATTCCAGTACCACAGGTCATCCTCAAGACTGATGTTTTCTTCTAGTAGGGTCTCCATGACCAGGCCAAACGTCTGGATGGCAGCTTTGGCTACTAGGCGCCACTCGATCTCGGTCTCAAAGTGGTTTTTTGAAGCCATAGCAGCCGCTATCGTGTCTGGATCCGCAGTTGATGAAGGGGCTGCATCCGGCAGGCCAGATTGCTCTAGAAGCTGCACAATGCTCCATGCTGACAATTGCGGGGCTGACGACGATGTAGTAGAGAGGTCTTTGGCAATCTGTACGAGTTCATTGACACGCGGCGATTCAAAGACAGCGATTGCTACACGGGATGGATCGGGCTGCGCCTGTGACTGGAGCTGGGGGTGGATAGATGTTGGTGGAGCGTTGAGTGGAATGCGGTTTAGCTGAGCGTCGATTTGGCGGACGCGACTGGGGGTGGACGGAGAATAGAGAAGCAGGAGGGGGTTAGCTATGGCAGGGAAAGAGGAGTCGGAGAGACACAAGAGGAGGTGGAAGGCATGAAGAAGAGGAGGAAGAAGAGACCCACTCTGATACTACGGACATGGCTGGGGAGGAGGGCCAATTCGTGCTGGGATAACTGGCCTGATTCTGTCAAGTTTGCCAATTGAGCTGCCGTGTTGCTGTCGCTAACTGTGGGAAAGCGTAGCTTCGCAGCTGTGGTGTCAACGGAGAGAGGGCAGAGAAGAGACGAGAGAGGCCCAGGTGGGAGAATAAGTGGGGAGCTCTCGCTCGCCTCGGCAGAGACACGACCAGGTCCACAAAAGAGAGGAACAAAGAAGCTGACTTGTTAGGGTTACTCGGACACGTCAGTCACCCCCACTAGCCCTCAAGCCCAACCCTGGGCATTTTCGATTTTCGTCTCGACCTTTGGCTTGTGATCTCCCCTCCCCTCTTCTTGCGCGAGCCCCCCCTTAATTCTTGCCGCAGAGCACTGACGCATTGTGGGCCTAATTCAAGTCTGGGCCTCTATCCTGTTTGCGGGGAGTGCAAATGCTGCTCAATGAAAACGAGCTGGGCTTCTGTTTTGGCGGCAGTGAGTGCAGCCAGCAATGTAGCAAATGGGGCTCTGGATTCAAGGGTTTGGATTTTGGTAGACGGTACCTTCATGACGGGTGGGAGGGACCTCAGAGCGACTGGTACTGGGTACTTTTGACTAGTGACACATGGAGCTGGCGCGAACTAACCCTTACTTGCATGTACTGTGGTGTTCTTTCAGTGTAGCCTTGTCTTCTTCCGCCTTCTTGATCATCTGTTTAATCTTTCTCTCCACAACAAACAACAACATAGCAACCACAACAACAATCAAGTCGATTTGATCCTGCCTGTTGTCCATATTGATAACCTGCGGCTTTTTGCTTTCCCCTTTGCTTTTGCGTTTGGCCTTCTTCTTTGCCTCCGCCGCTGCGACGCTTCCCAAAAGGCTTGCTACACACAACACACTTTCATCGCTTAGTCGACCTCCCGATATCCAACGCTTTTGCTTGCAGATTGGCTTCCTGATTTACCTCGCCGATTCGACCCGCTGGACAACCACTACCACTCTCGGTACACCGGCCTGCTTTGCTCTCTTGGTACACCTGGCTGTTCCCCCTCACCACTCCCCCTCCCTCCCGAGTCTTGTCATAGACCCTTGAACGGGCCCATATATCTGCCATCATGGCGAGCAACCGCAACTACGATTTCCTTGTGAGCCTCTTTTTTGTTCTCCCTCTCTGATCGGGGCTTCGCTGGCGGGCTGTATCGCCAGCTTCGCCCGTGTCGTTCTGCCCCTCTTTTGGCCTTCATAAGCGTCATTATCTTGCATCTTTCTCTAGCTTTGTGCTATTCAGCCTACTTGCTTCCACCTCCACTATACGATGCTGTTTGCTCAGAGCTAACACAGGCTTTCTCTTCTAGATCAAGCTTCTGCTTATCGGCGACTCAGGCGTCGGAAAATCTTGCTGCCTGTTGCGATTCAGCGAGGACTCCTTTACCCCTTCGTTCATTACAACCATTGGGATTGACTTCAAGATCCGGACAATCGAGCTCGATGGCAAGCGTGTAAAGCTGCAGATTTGGGACACTGCTGGCCAGGAGCGCTTCCGCACCATTACCACAGCATACTACCGTGGCGCTATGGGAATTTTGTTGATCTACGACGTGACTGATGAGCGGTCGTTTAACAGTGAGTTGTCCTGTGCTTCTGTTACTCTGCGCTTTCCTATAAATGCTAACCCGATGCTGCCTTGCCTCCCGCATAGATATTCGCACCTGGTTCAACAATGTTGAACAACACGCTACCGAAGGCGTCAACAAAATTCTCATCGGCAACAAGTGCGACTGGGAAGAGAAGCGTGTTGTGTCTACCGAGCGTGGTCAGGCCCTAGCCGACGAACTGGGCATCCCGTTCCTCGAGGTCTCAGCAAAGAGCAACATAAACATCGACAATGCCTTTTATAGCCTTGCTGCGGATATCAAGAAGCGCCTGGTAGACAACTCCAAGAACGAAAAAGAGTCGCCGAGTGGTGTTAATGTGAGCGAGTCCAATGCCAAGGGTGGCAGCTGCTGCTAGAACGGTTGAGAGAGACTAGAAGGGGCTCGTTGAATGATGCCCAGGCCGACCACTGCCTCTACTCTCGTATTATCACAGAAAGTCGCAGCCCTTCCAAAGAACTATTTCCTCTATTTCACCTCTTCATCTTTCTCTTCTCTCCCCTTTCTTTACCGCCCCCCCTCCCCCTCTTCCACTCCTATCTCAACAATACGACCCATGCTACCTTGACGATGACGATGACCGATCAACCAAACGACCAACCAGACGCAAGTCTTGCCGACAGCCAGCCCTCTTCAGAAAAGAAGAAAAGAGAACAAAGCTATGGAATGCCCCGTCTTAAGCCTGCAGAATACCAGCAGCCTCACAAACAAAAGACTGCTAATAGAAGAGTTGGGAATGGTGAGGCTAGAAGAGAGATGGAAGGGGGAGGGGAATGCTGGGAACGGCGCGGGCTATGTGTGCGAGGATGTGTGACGTCAGAGCCGAAGGACGAACGAGGGGATGGGAGCAGAGGAATAGGGACAGCGACGGCTTCGTGCCAAAAGCTGATTGGCAGTCTTGTTTTGTCTGTATTCCTCTTGTTTTCTTTTTCTTTCCTGTTTTTTGTTGGTTTGATATCTTTTGCTGTTACCTTTAGTTTGTGCCTGGCCTTTTTTTTCTGTTCTCTTTGTGTATTTGCTTTATTCCCCCGTCCTACGTCGGGGTTGTTCTTGGTCTGTTCCCCCCTCTCCTAGTGTTTCTACTGCGTCTCTGTATGCCTGTCTACCCAGTTCTCCCGCTCTCCCGCTACGGGGCTCCGACAATAGCTAGCTGCTGTCAGATGGCCTGGTTGGTCGTTGTTACTGTACATGTTCTTTTCTCTTTTCTCTCCAACTCTCATACTTTTCTTTACAGCAACGGCCTTGCTCGCACGCCATTTTTGTTTTCCTCCTGTTCTGTTGTTCTTTTTGGTCTGGTCTGGAGTTTTGCTGGTTCTTTGACTGGCTTCTATTTAATATACAGCTTTCTCTTTTAGTGTGTAGTGGCTGTTGGCATTTAGCTATGGGTGCAGCTGTGCTTGTGTTGAACTATTTTCATGTTTCATATGTAGCATGTCGTGCTAA